>JAOPJI010000092.1:7456763-7475982 GCA_027122695.1 Merluccius productus
CTTCACTTTTTGTATATTTCTTGCGCTGTCCTCTCTCTTCTCTTTCCACTGCCCCCCCCCCACCCCTCCCCCCATTCTTCAGTCTTCATCACTCTGATGGCACATGAGGGGGAGATACAGTCATTCAGGGAATTATCTGCCTCATTGGCGCCATATCTCATCCCATGCTTCTGTGCCAACCGGCTGTGTTTCTATGGAGCCTGCCTGTGTTTACTGTGGCATGCCGTGGCAGGGCCCTCTTCGGTACAGAGGGACTAAGCACACAGCAGCGGAGGGTATTTCAGTCCCTGTCTGGGGTTTTGGGGCTTATATCTCATCGCTCGCTCTCTCTCTCTCCTCGTCCCACCTGCTAGCCCATACTGTTCCTTCGCCGGGCTTGCTCCTGGCCCTCTCTCCTCAGACAGACGAGGCTAATTGAAAGGGAAAGGCTGCTCTCTGGTGATGGGCGCTGACAGCAGTGTCTTGCCAGAGGTGGGTGAGCCCACCCCATGCCGAGTTTTCACAGGGAAATAACGGAGCTGTCGCGAAAAAACACAGACCATGCCACGGTGTCTCCGGGCTACCTGCCAACGGCGCCAGATGAGTTCTGTGGAAGGAGGAAAAATGGGGAAGCCCGCTTGCCTTGCCTTGCCTATAACTTTAAGGGTGGTGGTGGTGGTGGTGGGGGTGGGGGATCTGTGCTGGTACTGTTAGAATTTCCCCGCTCTTCCTCCATTTGGTTTCATTGGGGCTACAGCAGCAGAAATCATGGCCACTCTGCAACTTTTTAAAAAATATGAAAAAAATTCAGTCAGTTGGCTTTCTTGATTCCCGAGGATCGAGAATTCATTTTTTCAACAAATTTCAAACTTCAGTTCAGCTCAAACTTCCTAAGAAGGCACTCTACACTATACGCTCTATGAATGTGTTGAACTCTCTCTCTCCTGTCTGGTGGCATGTGGCACGTTGGGCCCGCCGAGGTCCGTATCGGAGGAGGCGTGACTTGATGCACCAGGACAGGCTGAGACCCCTCAGCGGGCCCACCGCGGACAGCTGTGATCACTGTTGACAATAATTTATGGTCCCGTCTGATTCAAAACACCAGGGCTGGAGATAGGCTGGTGAATGCGGAGCGCAGGCACCACCTTAAGATATAAGAACTGGGGCCGCAGCTGCAGTGAGGAGCAGGACTCCTGCCAGGCTCCTAATGTCTTCTGCCCCTCCGGACACACGGGGCACAAACTTCCTTATCCTCGTTCTCCTTCTTTCTTTCAACCTCCCCATACTTTCTTTCCATTGTTCGCTTTCTTTCTTTCTTTCTTTCTTTCTTTCTTTCTTTCTTTCTTTCTTTCTTTCTTTCTTTCTTTCTTTCTTTCTTTCTCCTCGCCTTTTCCACTCCACGTTGTCTTTTTCCCTCTCCTCAGAGCGTGGGGATGAACATTTTGTATGTAAAACACTGGATAACGACAACAATGAAAGGCCCATCTCAGCAGTGGGGGAATTTCGAAGGGTGTTTGTGGGAATTGTTTAAAACGTCAGAGGAACACTTATCCAGCCGTGCTGATCAGGTGTCTCTGTCATGAGACTTTGTAGCTGTGAGATTACCATGCTAATCGTGACAACAGCGCGCCGCTGCTCATCCAAACAACAATCTGTGCCATTGTTTATATTGTCACCCCCTGCTGGATCGCATTCACAGAGGAGGAGGAGAAGAAGAAGAAGCCTCTTCCGTGGATTTGCATTTGTCATTGCAGGGGAATATCCCACCACGAAAACCTGCCACTGAAATGGTGTCTTTCTGTGTTGTGCTCGAAGGAGAGGCCGTAGAAACAAAAGGAGAGGGGGAGACAACGGAGATAGATATACTACTAAAGCCTGAGAAACAAAGCAACGGCCGTTTATTGGATTGGGAACATATGCCAACTGGAATCAGTACGCAGTCACTTGATGAAAACGGCATGTCATTCATCTTCCAATACTTCAAATGCTTTTACGTTATTTCTTTATCTCTATATTTCCTTTTGTCTTGTGCAAACCCTCATCACAACAATAATAAACAAATTGCTAAACCTCTCGGAAATGACATATTGGATTATAAAATGTGCAATCCGCAGTTTGAAAATGAAAGGAATTCATTGGAATGATGCCTGGTGTGACAAAATTATTGCTGTAATAAAACGAAGACACGTACTGCATGTCGGTTCACTTGGGAGCTCTTCCGGCTAATTTGCCGTTTGTTTGACAGAAGCGTGATATGAGTTTCCAGAAATGTTAATCTTCATACCTTTTTTTTTTTTAAGAATAATTTAGACGGAAATACCATTATTTCATACACTTTTCTTTTTTTTTACACAGTAACTGTATGGATATATGTTACACTACATGTGCCATCTCCCACACCTGAGAACAGGGTTGCATACCCACCCACCCCCACCTCTTGTCTGCAGGATTTCATGTACTTAATCTACTATGATTACCCTTTGCCACTAGGTTGTGGTTATTAATCCCTCCCCCTATAGTGACTGACAATAATCCTTGCACTTTGTCCCGGAGATACCGCGACCATTCATCATGTTGTCACTTCTCACAAGGGAACCAACGGTGACCATTTATCCAATGGAGGGAAAAAAGACAAATCTTTCTTCTTCGTGTACATTGGGAAGAAAAAAAGAGGATATACATGGTGTGCTTTGATGGTCTTACACCTAAGAGCTTAAAGGCGGGAAGATCCTGACATTCATGGCTTGCTTGTTTTCGGGTTGAGGGTGTAGGTTATTACATTTTTGTTGTGTTTGTATTGGCAGTTCCTGCTGGGTGTCTGCTGTATTTCAGCTCTGTGTTAACAGATTCCTCTCTCTCTCTCTCTCTCCTCCCTTCTCTCTTCTTCCTTTTTTTTCTCTATCACTTGCACTGTTCCGTCTCCATCGCTCTTTCATGATCATTCTCGCTGCCACCTGCACATACTCACACCCGCACACAACAGCCACAAAAAACTGCTTTTTTCTTATCTGAATACATTTGTATATTTTAGAGCCTATCCCCCATTCCAGGGAGTATTCTCCAGGGGCCGCGCCGTCTCCTCTCTCCTGAGTTCCCCTGCAACCCAGCGGAGTCATTAGTCTGCTTGCTGTGTTGAACTCTTTAATCATCTGTGTATTACATAAAAAGAAGAGTATTTCTCCACAAAACACAACAGTGCTCCTCCACAGCTCGCAGGAGGCTGGCTTTGATGTGTTATACGGTGTTGTGTGCGTGCGTCCGTGTATGTGTGTGTGTGTGTGTGTGTATAGGATGTTGCGTTGTGTCTACAACACAAACTTCTTTAGGTTAAAGTTTCCTCAGTTCTCCATGGATGTGACTACGAATGTCGGTGTGGGGGGCGCGCCCCCCCCCCGGGGGGGGGGGCGCCCGGCCGGGCGGGGGCGGGCGGGGGGGGGGGGCGCCCCCCGCCATTCACTTGTAACAGGTGCCATTCACTTGTGGAGCGTCACCAGGAAGACACCGCTGAAGAGCGAGGCAACAACAAATGCACCAGAAGCCAATCCTAGGACGTCTCCACCATGACAGCTTGCCCGACCAGATAAAAACAAATTAGCTGGGGTGGAACCCGTCCACATTGACTGACAAGTAATAAGCAAGATAATACTAGAGCAAAAATGATGGGGGGGGAAAAAACATTATGGTTTCTTGAACATGCATCAGTTCACATTTGCAGATGGTTATAGCCCAATGACAGACCTGTCATCTCCCTGCGGATAAGCCGTGTATTAGCATGACTAACCATGCAGTCAGCACAAAGCCCGGCTATTACACCATCAGTCTGAGAGCCTTGCGTATGATGTAAATAGCCTCTGCTCGGTAGCTGAAGTTCAACATTTTGTGAAGTTGATAACTCAACAAATGGGTGCGCCTAGCTATTCACACTGACCGTCACAAGAGACCGAGCGGGGCGAGATTGTGGCAGGGTGAAATAGGGAACCATGATGCAGGCCGGGGCTCACTATCAGCTTGTAGTTGGGTGCACTGTGGTAAATGGCAGCTGGGACCCGCTGCCAACTTCCTCCTTTGCTGTCGAGAACGCAAATCATGCAAATTAGCCAACTGACACTGCAGTTTCAAAATGTCAAATTGAAACTGTACGGCAAACACAGGCAGTCATCAGGCTGGGTTTGTTCAAGAACACATTCAATAATATTGCACAGTAAATGCAACATGTGAAAAAGGCATTGCAACAGTCTATGGCCTTCAGTGTTGTAACCTGATCGTGTGAAGTGTGTGTACCGTACTTTTCCGGCGCGTTACGTGTTCAACACAATGTTACCTTGAACCGGGTGGAGTACTTCTCAACGTGCTCAATATAAATGATACCTTGAAACGTGCATCGTACTTCCGACATGTTCCAACAATATACTCATTGTGGCCTTCCACGCCCGTTTCATTTCACATTTTATCGAATCTTACGAGCGGGGTTGGACCCCAAAAAAACAAACAAAAAACGCCACAACCGGCCACGCACATACGCACGCACACACACGCACGCACCCAAAAACAGAAAAGACGCAGACAGTTTCGGGAAAATCCCAGGAAACACCACGTACACCAGCGCAGGCAACGACAGTTGACTGGGTGTACCCTTGAGATTCTAAGAAACGACAACTTGAGCTGCATAAAGCCGTGTGTGTGTTCTAAACTGGGAGAAAGGTCAATAAGTGAGCATGGAGGCCTCAGCAGCGGCCCGGAGAGAGTTCCCTTGATGCCTTGCTCTGCGTCACGTGATCCCTTTGGCGAGGAGCTGCGAGAGCCGGGAGAAAGGGGGTGGGGGGGGGGGCGTGAGAGCGGGCCCCAATCAGCTGGCCTCTCACAAAAAAGCTTGCGCTCGCACACACACACACACACACACACACACACACGCACACACACGCGCGCACGCAGACACACGCGCAATTTGGGGATTCCACATTCAGCTACTTTATGTTTTCATGAACATGGACAGCTCAGCTTCCCCGTTCACAAATGTCACCCTTTCGATACGTATAACAGTGACACACAACTAGCACACGATGCGGTTGTCAACGCAATACATTTTGAAAGCTTGTATTTGATGACAATCAAGGTGCTTGCGGATGCGGTTGAGGTCAAGTGCCTCGCAACGACAACGGGCAAGAGATTGTCAAAGCGTTGAAATAGTAGCCCAGGAAATTGGAAGTGTTTTCGACTGCAGCTTTAAAAGTGCTCTGGGCCTCGGTAGCGAGCGCTAATGCCTACACGTATATACAACACATTTTAAGCAACGGTTAAAATCAGATGCCGGTCGTCTTATGAGAGAGAAGCAGAAAGAGATGTGAAAGTGCAGAGGCAAGTAACTGGAGGACGATAAGAAATCTGGACATCTCGGAACAAAAAGGACATAGAAATACAAACATGTGATAAGAGTTGAGGAAAGGGGGGCAGAGAGCATAAAAGTTGGCAAACCGGGGCAAGTCACAGAGAATTACTTGCCATTTCAAAATGATTGCTGCAATCGGGGAGAAGACAAGAGGTCTCGACCCTATAAAATCAAAAAGGCTTCTCGGCGACTTGTAACAAAACCGGTGAGTCCCAAATGTGTTGCCGTTGCACTTCCTAGACCGATTCGCCCAAATGTATCTCATCATGTTCCTCATGAATTCAGCAGCTCACATTATGAATTCCAACGCAAACCTCAGAACTCAACAGTTCAGCCATGAGTGACTAAAAACAACAAAAATGTTGACCGAAAAACAGCTTTACCAAAGAATTAAATATCCCTTGCAATGCAAGCGTATGCTCATTTGTTTGAAGGGCTGTTGGGCAACCAGGGTTAAACACAATAATAGGAAAACCAAAATGAAGCTTTAGCACGTTTTGGAAAACAAAAAGGGTACAAGAATGAGGATGAATTATCATGGAGGATACTGACACCAGCATAGCTGTTGGCTACCATAACAGACAGTTGAGTTTGATCATTATTCAAACGTCCCCGATAGTAGAATTGACCTCTGAAGTGTCCAAGGAGACTAACCAGGGGAAGGAGTTGTTGCACAGGGAAGACCGACGCATCAACTGCCTCCATTCTCATGCGGGTCAAGTGAATGTTATTTGTACAGTGCTTTTAAATCAGAATGCATCAAGGGATTTTTTTTGTTGGTGATACTCCGCCATATTGAGAGGACCCGAAGCGAGTTGTAGAATCCTAAATCGACAAATACACAGTAACCTAGGCTAATGAAACCTAATAAACCTAACCGAATTAAACACAACAATGTCTCCCCATAACGACAAATCATTTCACAATTAGTTACTAAACAATGACCAATAAAGTACTAGTAGTAGTAAAAAAGTAAAGTAAGACTACCAAGATCCCAATGATCCAATGCTTCCAAAATGGAGGCTGTCATTGCGATGTACAAGCCCTATGGCCCTTAATCCCAGTTAGAGTCTCAAAGAGCTTTACAGGCCATATATTTATGACACCACCTAACCGTATCCACTCAAAGGGCAAGAAAAAAAAGGAAAATGAGTATCGTCCGTGGTGATGAGGTGATGATGATGCTGGCTGGTGAGCAAGCTGGTAGCCGTCGGGTGGGGTGGCCAGGCATCCAGTCATGATCGCAGCAACACACTAAAACAGAGACGGCATTATGTTATAAGCATGGGAAGAGAGGGAAGCGACGCAAGGCGAATACACCCAGCGATGCTGATTAGACCATAGATCCAGCGGTGGGGCAGAGGGCCAGGGGCTCGGAGCCAAATGTCAGCGTCTTGTGGCCTCTATAGAACGGCTAAATAGCTAACAGATAATAAATACGCATGAAAACTGCCACGAGGGACAGGAAATGAGACGCATGTAAAAATGGACGAAAACAACGGCGTTTTAAAAACTGGAAAAACACAAATGGCACAAAAAAGAACAGCGGGACACTTTGCCAAAAGGCAGATCATCACACGCAACACAAAAACAATGTCAAAGGCATGGGTTTGCTTTTCAAAGTTCGACACGACTTCGCGGTGGATTTGGGAACACGGCGATGAAAACCACATGGCACTGTGTGTCCGTGACAAACTCCAGCAAAACTAGAAACTAGAAACTAAAGAAACTAAAACTAGTTGCTCTGAGTGACTGGGGACAGGCTACTTCTGAAGATATCTGCAATTGTGTCATGGAGTTTGTCTACGTTGCCTAACTGACTTGTGATCAACACATGACTACACTATTTGCGTTTCAAAAACAAAAAGTAATTCTTATGAAAAAGAGTCCCTTGCGAAAAAGGCCCATAAAAACTACAGACTACATTATAAAGACTACAATAAGATTGCTTTGTGTTGCATTCATTGAGGAGCAGGGTGCAAGCAGCGCAAGCATGGGAGCCAAGTGCTTCAGATAAAGCCGCGGTACACACCTGCCCCAGTCCCCAGCTGGTTTCCCACCGTGACGTCAACGCTCTTTCAGGGCGAGTGGGTGGATCAACCAGAAGAGTCGTAAACCAGACTTAAGACCCAGTGCAAGCGTGGAACCACCCCCTTTCACTTCTAGACCCTTGACGGGTTACAACACAGGAGCAACCACATCACAGCAGATGCGATCAAGCAGATACGTTTGGTTGAACACACACGCACACACACACACACACACACACAAAAAAAGAAAGGTTTACCAAATGCAGAAACATGCAAAACACCCGCAAACTTGTCGCGTTCACAACAACCCCTGACTAAGGCTGTCAAGCGCACACAGCAAGTCACACACTCGCCCACGCGCAGCTTCAGAAGTCCCCGCCGTTGAGCTTTTACTCCCTTTATGAAAACGCGACTCCTGGTTTTTACAATCCACGATATTGTCGAGGAAGGAAAGGGAAAAAAAAAAAAAGACACTTTCAAGTACGGGCATGTTCAGACATGACCGGTGTATAGAAAGGCAAGCTGGAGCCCAAGCGGAGGGAGCCACAAGGCGGATGCCCAGCCAGCCAAGCCTGCTAACCTCAGTGGCTGCTTGCAAGGTGCTACATGATTTTCTCACACACACACACACACACACAACACACACACCGCCGCCGCGGGGTGAATGTGATGCTGTGAGTCAGAGGAGGTGCCTTTACACCTTGTTTACTAAATTCCAAAGAGCAGGCGATACTGGGATCGGCTCCGGGACCTGCTTGAAGAGCTTCTTCCGAAGCATTGTGGTCATTTTGTAAAAACACGGTAGGAGGCCAGGTGTCACTTCAGGCGCTCTTTCCAAATGGGGGGAGAAGGGGGGGAAAAAATGCTTTGTCAAGCATGTCAGCCGTGTGGTAGAGCTCAAGAGATATGCTACTCAAGTCGTAAGTTCTGGTTCTGCACACACACACACAACATTGTGAAAATCAAGTCCTATACGCTCCGCCGTAAAAATATAACATGCAGCCCACATAATTGGATGCAATTCAGAGTGCGTGTCTGTGTTTACCTGCAACAAGACGGAACCGTAGGCAGACTGTCTGACTCAGGCTTGTGGTTGTTGCCATGAAATAATAAAAGCGTTGGTTTTTCTACGTGTATATTTGTCCAAGTCCTTGAAGACGTACAAAAACACCCAGTCTGCGTAGGTAGAAGAGCAAAAGAGCAATAGATCAACTATGGATCTCTCTCCGGTAGGCGGAAGACGGGAAAAGGCAAACTAGACTGTCCGCGAGATGAACCATTAACACGCCTCTGGCCATTTGCTTTTCTGGGGGAGAATAATTAAAAATGCTAATTTAATTAGTTTAATGTAAAGCTATGGGGCAATGACTGACCAAAACATTTCATTTGGATGAAAAAAAAAAGACAAATCAGTACACACAAACCCTCTAAATAGCACACTTCGATTAGCTTACACAATATCCTGCGCCAACTAAAGGAGGTACTTAAACCTACCTAGTACTCATGCCCTCAAATTACTTTTGAAGATGCTACAAAGCAAGTACAACGTACCGAGTCAATGTGCGTCCAACTGAATTCCTGAGGCCTGTCAGTCAGCATTCCAGTTACCCACAAACCATAGCACGACGGCTTACTTTGAACCCGCCGAAAACTCACCCAGTCAATCACGGCGTCCGCCCGGGACGCAAGAAATAACAAATTAGAATCGAATACGCAGTCCGAATGTCAGCGAGTACTCGTGTTTTTTTAACTAATTAGTTTAAATGTCAACAATAGTTTTCGCACTAGTTTATCCATATGGAAAGTAATGCACAGTCCACGTGCATTGGTAATGCACAGTCCATGTGCGTTACCGACCGCGGCACTCTTGGGGCCGTTTCCTCGGCAGGTATACACCACCAGCTAGACACACTGGGACTCGGTTCACATCGTCACATCAGAGCGTGAATATCTGTTGAATCTCCAATCGTTCGTATGGTTTATGATTTGCTTGACATGTCCTTGTTTACTCAGGGACATGTTTGCACCCTTTAGAGTCCACCTTAACCGTCCAACATAGCAAAGTTATGTGTGCGTCATAAAACACGGGATATATATAGATATATATAGAGGATCTAACAAAACAAGAGGCTTCATAGGATTGCAGTAATTCCAAGTTAAAGCCTGCAATTAACATGCTTCCTTGGCATGCTCGGAAACCTGTTCACCTTTTCACTGTCCAACACAAACATACTACGGACTACTTTGCACCCAGATCCACAGAGGACGTACAGTTTGCTTAGGGGTAGGGTAGCGAAAAAGGCGTTCATTCTTGGAGCGTTTTCGCCTGACAGGGCGACACGCCACATGCACACGGCATAGCTCACTTATCACACCACTTCGCAGACACGGAGTGAGCACAGATAAGGAGTGTGACGATCAAAGGCCTCGAACGACGCTTGCAGGGAGATCACGGGTGAAAAGGGCCATTCTTTACAAATCTAGCAACTGAATGAGTCTTTAAACTACGTATTAATGTCCTTCCAGATTTTCTCAGAGGGTATGCCATGCTTTTCCCTAGTGGCTTTGGTGTCCCCCCCACAACAATCCAACTATTCTGTGGGAACAAGTAGGTTTTAATGAAGCCAACAAAGAAAATGCTCCCACAAACACCAGACACAATATCCTTGCCTCAACAAACATCTTAATATGTACTGAGACCGATTGCAGTCACTTGCAGTGTTTGAATGCATCTCCAGTGAGCTTTTTAATTGGATATGGAAGTGTTTGCGTGCATTCACATCTGTATTGTCAGCTGTCCTGTCCGGTTGTGCTCAGCTCACTAGAGACATATTTGAATGCTAGATCACAACACGCACAGTTACACAGTAAACCAACTCTTTACTCCAGGTCCTCTTTCCAGCTCCTCAGAGGGATAACACTGGATTTGAATAAATAAATAGGCAGAGTTATGTGTCTAAAGGAATTGCTATACAGTCAACATGCCAATTTGAAACTTTTTAAAACACTCACGTTCTCCACGAACAACTAATCCAAGGTAAGCAGCTTACAAAAAAAGCCATATGAAATATATACGGTAGCGATATCTGCAGGAGACTGCAACCAACAATAAAAATAGACGGCTGATAGCCTGCTGCGACCGTAAACGGAACAATGTCTGCTCTAGTTCCTGCTGAGAGGCATCAATCGCGCTGACATTTCAGAGACAGAGACTCTGCCATCTGACAACATTGGGGGGGATGACTGTTGCCATACCTACAAACATCTCTGGGGTAGCAACAAGTACTCCTGCAGGGCCTGTGTGTCCCTCATGAGACGATCAGGGGGGAACGCAATGGTGCTCCTGTGAAAATATTGACAGAGTCAAGCTGAAGAAACACCAGGAGGTGACATTTCAGTAGAGTCTGGGTTATGAGCTACAGCCGCCCATGCACACACATATTATAGCCTGTTTAACCCTCATAACTCAAGCATAACCTTCAGCTTTGATATTATGTACTGAAGGAGTTTAGTTGCCTGGGCCAAATTCATGAATGTTAACAATAAACAAAAAAAAGGGTTTCATACCTTCGGTGAAGGTTTTAATTTAAAACAAATTTAAACAATAAACAATGTCACCCAACATATATTCAGTGTGTTGTGAAAAGTGCCACAACATGAGATCGACCAAAGATTCCCAGCCAAGGGGATGATGCTGCATAACCTGTGTTTTTAACGTGCTACCTATGGCTACAACCTCTGAAGTCAGCTGTAAACAGTAGTGACAATGGGGGATCTGATTACTACTTGTTGCCATGGTTTCACCTGACAAGCATTGTAGATGTGCCGATCCCAAAGGCACTCCAAGTGATGCCTAGCTCATATCCTTGATATTGGATTGCAGAACTGCCGCCAAATGGTCAAGATCCATTAACCAATTCACAGTATAAGAAGGAGTAGACGGTTTCATGGTTAATATGCCCCAAAACATTCAAATTTGATACAGGGAAATGCACCAATGCAGATGTATTAATAGAAGGGTGTATGCATGCAGGTGCATTTTGAGGTAGTGGCATGACATGCTAGCTTTGTTAGTTTACAATAACAATAAGCAGCATAGCATTTAATAGGAATCACTCAGACAAAGCATCTCAAAGATTCTTAAGGAAGCATGTGAATGTGAAGCATATCAAGTTCCAATGGCCGTATATTTCACTGTGCTACCTTGAAGTCATTGCAAACAATATAGAAAACACCAGGCTGTGCCGCTTATAATGCAAAACATTTAAAACTGACAATTGATCTCAGAAAACACAACTAGTTAGTTACTCAGTGTAATTGTCCCCTCCCTGTAATTGTACAGGCCTGGCAGCCCGCCAGGCCAACAAGCCTAGGCCAAGATAATAACGTCAAATGTCCATTCATTCGGAAATCAATAACCACTTGCGCTCTGTGCGGTGGTGTTGCCTGGGAAACCTGACGCGACGCGAGTGCCACTGCTTGAGAGCATATCATATGGTACCGTTTTAGCCAGTATACGTTTTGAGTCTATATCCTTCTATTCCCAGATGGATGACACAGGACAGTTTCAAACGTTTACTTACAGAAGTACCCTGAAGAGCCCCAAGTCGACTCAAATTCTCTCCGTCGAACTATCGTTTATTTGTTGTTATGTGCATTATATAATAGCCTAATAAAACATGCTAGAGGCTTAACATATAGGAAAGTCATGACAGTAATCAAGGAAAAGTTATTATTATTATTATTATTATTATTATTATTATTATTACTACTACTCCAAGAGAACAAGAGTTAGATTATGAGACCAGTGTAAAAAAAACCTTGATGGGCACGTGCCGCACCGGCGAAATAATCGACATTATTGTAAAATGATCTGGATGAGCTGTTAACTTAACTTGTTTTGAATGCAGTTGATTTGCATGACTGCATGCAACACATGGGACAACAACTTTATGTGTAGAACTGTTGCTTAAACCATTGCGTATTGATCTCGTCCAACCGAGTTAAAATTAGAAAGATATTGTATATTCCCGCTCTGTAATAAAGCCATCTTAAGCGGTGAAACGGGAGAGTCCACGATGGGTCTCGTGGCGTTACATTAAAACGGAAAAGCCGAAGCGATGGTGTTAAAGTGGGGGGAAAAGAGAAGTGACGCCCAGACAGACAGGTTTAGTTGACGCTTCTAGGCCCAGGGTGACAGCTGATTGTGTCTTTTGCTTCCGTCTTTAGATGTGTTATCATGGAGCGTGACTTTGTTTAATATCGAACTATTGAACTCTTCATATAATATATGAAGAGTTCCATAAATGGGCCTCCTCGTGGCTAAATTTCCATTTCATGATGCCATGGTGGAATCCTTCTCAAGGAAGATAAAATGCAGCAATGAATCACACACTTTGTGTTCATGAGATGAGCAAATGTTTTTGCAATGGTCATAGGTTACACTGCTTGTTTTTATGCAATAAATGCAGCTTATTAAGTCATCCTCTCCTTGTGATTTAAGTTTATTCAAGTCTTGAATATACCGATCAAACAAAAATATGAAGGAAAGTGACCGAAGCCGACCGCGCCAATATGCCATCCCGCACGCCTTGCCTGGTTAGGGTTTTTTCGGTGAGTACCACTGGGCCTGAAAAAAAAAAATTCTAGGGGAAACACTGCAGTTTGTTTTTTCCTGGAAGCTAGATATAGGTCATTTCATTTCTGCTTCACTCTTAGATTGAGCACAGAGGTTCTCCATTGCCACTACAAGCAGATAACCAGAGGCATAAAACACATGAAAATAGAATGTGGCCCTACCTTTAAAAGCACTCGGGGGAACCCCGTGGCTAGCATGGGCTGAATGCCAGGGGACTACTACAGGGGCTCTGTCCCACCACCCAAGCCTCATTGTTATCATGTTACAATAAACCAAACTCACTTTTCACAGTTACCGTAACCAAGGTTGAGAACTTGTTCTTCGCTGTTATTTATGGCATTCATGAAGAGCGGAACCGGTCACTTGTACTTAAGAAGGTCAAATGCCTTTTTTATTGTGAAGAAGCCTGAGAGGGGGAATGAGATAGGGGAACCAAAGCAGCCAAAGCAACAAAAAAAAAAAAAATCATCAATAAAACAAAATAAAAAGTCAAATGCCCCGCAAGATGAATTTAGATCTACAGTTGCAACATTAAGTCTAATGGTCAAGAGATAAGGCTGGCACAATTACACCTTATTTTAGACAGAGTTGACGCCATCGAAGCGACCTACAGTGACAATGAGTTATCATCTGTATACGATCCCTTGCAAAAGGCAAACACTCCTGCCTTCAGTGGTGATGAAAACATTAACAGGTCACCGAGGTGCCTGTTGCTTGTGTCGGTATTCAGAACTTAACTAGGTTGTAGTACACTGTCGTAAAACAGCATGGTCAAGGGAACCAGAGGCAGGGGAGGTAAACAAACCCAGCAGGTGCATAGTGCTTTCCTTACAGTCAAATCTGCTGTGGTTTAACAAATGTGTTGGGGAAAAGGTAAACACAAGGTGAACCTAGTGTTCGCATCTGATGACCAATGAAACAGGGCGGTTCCGGGAGCTCTTTTAATATTCATAATTTCATAAAGAGATAAAGCAATAACAGTAATTGAGGTTATAATCATACACAAATAACCCGATGCAAATAATGGCATTCATTACAATCATAAAAAGCATACACAACATTCAAATCGGATACATTTCATGTACGGGTCCACAGGTTGCGTCGGACTGCCCTGGCTACAGGCTGAGCTGAAAGAGACCAGCGACTCCTAAAGTGGGCCCAAAGATTGGGTATTCATCAGCTTCAACCAAAAAAAAGCGGGTCACCGGTATGGATGACCCACTTCCACATTCAAATGTTGAACCCACGCCGAATCAGTTGACTACATTATGCAACCCTGATGATAGTTGTAAAATTGCGCATGCAAGACTCTTGCAGCCACTGCCAAGTGTATTGTGTCTTAACAGCATGCAGCATGTTACTTAATTGCAACGTGCTTACACAGACCAATCACAACTCTTTCAGTGATAGGCCTACGGTACATGCAAATATGTCCACGGCGTTGAAGTGTGTGAGTGACTCATAAGCTGGAATGTAATACTACCTAACCGGTTACTTGTCGGCTCGTTCTACAGCCACAGTGGGAGTGGCAAACATATCAATTTACCAATAGTGGCAACTATACAATTAACAAATGGGAACCACCACCATCGGATGGGGCCCATTAAACACAAACCCAGAGAGGCATGGGAACGCGTCGTCGCCTCCACAGGCCACAGCTGTGCTGGTCAACTTCCCCCCCCCCCCCAGTGCATTTCCTCTATTTCAATGGGAGCCCACAAGACTAAATGCACTTTATACACTTTACTTTCTTTCTCTTTTTTTTGTTGGTTGTTGTTGTGGAAACCGAGGCTAAATTATAGAGAAAACTTCAGCCTCGTCAACTTTAAGACCGAACTGAACTAGCTGGGAGGAGAGAGATGAAGAGAGAGTGGGAGAGAGCGAGAGAGAGAGAGAGAAAAGAAACAGACGATGCTAACAACAAAGGAAGTGTGAGCCTTTTCCAACACGTTAGCCTCCACACATCAGTCAGTGGAAAACGTAGTGTGATGGTGTGGTGTTGGTGTCACAGACAGGGGTCGTACATCGTTAACATGATATGACTATAGCATAACACATAACGTTATAGCTTTAAACTAAAACGTTGTCCAGCCATGCGCTCAATGTGGCTCAAAAAGGGACTCGCAACAAAGGGCGGAAGGAGGGACAGCTGTCTTGACAAAACGTGAACACACACACGCACATAAACGCACACACAACACACCACACACCGTTACAGCATTGTGATGCATCAACGTTGCAAATTGATTAAAATTCAAGTTGCCGCCCAGCCTTAACGTATTGTTAGGCTGGCGCTTCACGGCGGCTAACGCTAAGCTAGCTTAGGTGTCGCCTTCCTCTCTTGTCAACGGCGCCCCGTCGCAACCGCCAGCGTCGGGTCGTTTCTCGAAAAACATTGACCGCGAGCCAACAACGAAACCCGAACCAGAGTCAGACACACATGGACCCCCCGATTAGCACAAATAAAGATTAATAAAATAGTCTGGTCGGCGGGATATCGGTGGTGGGATGGCGATTAAACCCAACCGCCAGACTCCTTCCAGGAAATAGGCTGACAGCCCCCCTAACGTGGTGTCCCGATAGCGCACTTAGCTCCGCTAAGTAGCACACACAAAATGCAAACACACATTACACAGAGCCAAAACACGCACTTAACGGCCAACAGGCATCCCCTGTACAGCCATGTTTTTATTTGTAAAATGGCACCACTGGGGCCGTACGTACGTATGTGTATGCGTGTATGTTTGCCTTTTATATACGTTGAACGCGGCTACGTTAGCATGCTAGCTTCCCTGGCTAGCCACACAGCTCCTTAGCTCGTACGCGTCGCGCTTGATTAGTTAGCGGCTAGCTCGTTAACTTTTTAAATGTCGCCTCTATCTGCGTTGCTGTTGTTGTTGCTGTTGTTGTTGTTGCTTCTGCTTTTTTTTAACAGAAAGAAACCCCACCCCCCCCCCCCCCCCCCCCCCCCCCCCAACCCCACCCCACACAACCCCCCACCACCCCCCCCCCCCCACACACCCCCCCCCCCCCCCAAAGACAGATGTTTAAAAACTAGGAGGACATCGGGCTCTGTTGTTGGAGGTAGAACAAATATCAGCAGTGGCCGTCGCGTGAGTGGTGTAAAGCGATGGCGTCCGAATAGGTTTTAGCCATGTGGTGGCGCGGCTCATTTGCTTGTCTTCAGGGGCACCGTATTGGTAATCGTGATTTAAAATGTACCTCAGTGGAGTTAGAAGTGGTGAATAATGAAGATTTCCCTCTTGGTGACTAAAAGCTAGCTTTAGCGTAGCTTTTAATTAGCCCTCCCAGTACTAACCCCTCACTTCCTGCCACTACGACCGAGGGGACATGAAAGCGTCGCGGACTAGCTAAAGCTCCAGAAATCTCCAGACAAACACACACACACACATGTTGCTAAACGCTGTGTTTACACCCATCCCGGGTCCCAAATTTCTAATGCCCGACCCGCCACGCGAAGCACCGGGGGGATGTTTGTGTGTTTGTGTTGCGCTGAAACAGTATCCCCTGTCATAAACTGAGATGTACTGTATTTCATGTCCATCTGCGTGACGTTGTGTCTCCGTGTGTCCTGCCGCCAGACTGCGCTCTTTTTTTTTCCGTTTCTTTTTCCATTTGCCGCGCTGTATAATTTCTCCCAGATTAACATCAAAGGGCAATGTGAGGGGAGAAGCAGATAGATGTGTTGCCAAATCCAAACCTAAGGTTTCATGTGCTCTCTCTCTTTCTCTCTCTCTCTCTCCCATATCCTCCTCCGTGTATTATTTTTGATGTGTTTTTCCTTTTTTCCGTCGTGCAGCAATGTAAGCACGGCCTGTGCATCGCCAAGGAGCAGGAGGGCGCCCCCGTGGAGGGCGCCTGGGGCGTGTGGAGCCCCTTCGGCACCTGCTCCCGGACGTGCGGCGGGGGCATCAAGATCGCCGCCCGCGAGTGCAACCGACCCGTGTAAGCGTTTCATTCCTTTAACCCTCGTCTTTGCCGTCACGCAAGGCAAAAGCTCGACCTCGTCTCCTCCTCCTCCCCCCGGTGGCCTTAAGTCGACGTTCCCGGCGGACCGGCCGTCTTCAAGGGAACGCGTTGAGGCTTTTGTGGCTGTTTTTTTCTTCTTCTGGTAAACATTGAGATTGTGACTCTTTGCAAAGCCATACCTTTCAATCCTGGGTTTAGGGGGGGGGTCGCTGAAGGAGAATGACCGAGGCGATGTCGCTCGCTATCCCAATGCCATGTATAAGCCCTGCGGCTAACCTAGCGCCCCCCCTCCCATGAGCCAGAGACCATGAGCCAGGCACTGCGACCCATAAGACACGTGTCGGTGAACGGGTAGGCGATGACTGGCTGCCTGGATGGGAGTTTCTAGTGCTGGGACTTGCACATCACATGTCAGTCAGTCTTTCTGACTTTTATTTCAGCAGCATCATTGCTATACTGGGAGGGTTTAAGGGAAGGATACATGCTACTGATGATGTAGTGTACTTCTTGTATGCATTTAATGTAAAAACAATAAACATACTGTTAAAAAACAACAACACAGGCATTAAAAAATCGATTAAAAAAACATGTTTAAAGTCGCCATACTTCCACCCACTTACCTAGAACCTAGAATTCAGCTCCCTCAAATGTTTTATCCAGTATGAGCATGGCGAAAACGGACAGTTTTTGCCATTGTTTGATCAAATCTACTCCCTGTAGATATGTTGTGAATACTAGACTGAAGAGCCCTTTATGTTTTGTAAAATTAATTTGGATAACTCGGGGGATGAGAGTGGTAATGAATGGGTCTGCTTGAGTAAATGTGGAACATTTATCAGGGAAATGAGAAGTAATTGCATGCTTGCAGTTGTTTATTGACTGCTGTTATCTTTCTGATGAGTTTGTGTGCATGGGTGACCTTTGACAGCTACGCAGCCTTCTCTTTCAAACGACAAATGATGCAACCAAACGTGGCTCTAGTATATCAGGCGTATATCATACATGTGTATGTGCATGATTTTGGTCATCATGGTCATCATGCACACATTACCAATAAGTAATCTATTTAATCTAATCTATTTAAACATGGGCAGCAGCAACACATTTATATCGTATTCAGGACAAAATGTTGTTGCCATAAAAAATGTACAACATTTCACAATTCTACAATGTAGAAAACAATGTGGAATACCACATGTTGTGCAATATGTGAAACTGCCAAATTGTTTTTCTGAGAACAAGAGCAAGAGAATCTGGCAAAGTGCTGAGGTACCTGCTGACTCATTGGCTTTCAGCAACCCTTCCCTGTCTCTGTCTGTCTGTCTGTCTGTCTCGTCTGTGTCTCTAAACCAACCAAGGCTGGAATGGGGAAGTGCCTTTGTAAAGATTCCTAACCAAACCAGAACACATGCACCATTAAGGAACTACACACGCATACCAACCAATGTTTTTCTACGGCTTTTGAATAATGGCTGTTTTTCAGGTTTGCATATGTGGTAGGGCTCATTTGGGAGTTGCAAAGTAGACAGATGAAAGTGGAAGTGATGGCTTTCTCTCCAGAGATGTCAACATGGCTGATCTCCTGTTTTGTTGTGTTTTTTGCTCTGTCCCACGCTGTGTCTTAGGACTGCTGCTTCCGTGCACATTGCCAAGTGGTCCCCTGATGGAGAGTATTTTGCAACTGTCGGCAAGGTACATAAAAACATGCACAACATATACAGCGATATGACAACACAAATGTAATATTTCAAACAGAATATAAAACATGTGCAGATTAGAATGGAACATTTTCTGAATGTGTCCTATTGAAAACAACTGTGTTGTCCAGGATGACTGCCTGCTCAAGGTGTGGTACGCCTCCACGGGGTGGCGCTCGGCCGTGGTGGGACAGGACCCGGCTGATAAGAAGACTCCCCCTGTTCACTTCTCCTTCGTCTACCTGGCCCACCCCCGCTCCATCACCGGCATGTCCTGGAGGAAGACCAGCAAGTACATGCTCAAGTGAGAATAACTCTCCTTACGCACACCTGTATGGTTTTAAGTAGATGGTTGATTTATATATGCATGTATATAAGTGGGGGTTGTTGGACATTGATACTAAAATATATTTTTAGTTTTGTGTCTCTCTCTCTCTCTCTCTCTCTCTCTCTCTCTCTCTCTCTCTCTCTCTCTCTCTCTCTCTCTCACTCTCTCTCT
>JAOPJI010000092.1:7476082-7487301 GCA_027122695.1 Merluccius productus
ACACACACACACACACACACACACACACACACACACACACGCACACACACACGTCCAGGACCCAGACACATGTGTCTGGGGAGGAGAGATAATACCACTCACACCAATAAGTGGTCCCATTTGCTTGTGTTTAATGGAAGCAGATATGCACAGCTGTGTCGTCCACTGCACTGACGCGATAAACTGCATGCGCACGCAAGTATCCTGCATACGCAAATACACAAATAACAATGATCAATAAAAAATCCAGGTTTAGGACTGTCATTTAACTACACGACGTTGGGCCGTGAAATCGGTATTAAACTGTTGTATTAAGTGGTATTAAAAATGTTTTAAGATGTTTATGATAGTGGTCTTTGATCATATAGTTGCATTTTGCACGTTGTTTGTTTCAACGGACCCAAAGGTACAACCCACGCACGTGTGACGCTGGTTGTTATTGTCTCCAAACGTGAATTCAAGACAACATTTTGTGTTTTTTTCCAGTTTGACCTGAATTAACATCCATGTCATATCTGCCTGAATTTGCATCTACAAAACGGTTAGTTGCATTGTGGGTTGTGTCTATACAATCCTGACTGACCAATAAAATGTTGACAACCCCCCCCACCCATACCCCATGGCTGGGACCATAATTATCAAAATGTCCCTTCATGTTTGTCCCCTTCAGTTTTGTTTTCATTGAAGCAGAAGAGCCTGGATCGTATTCTTCTCTGAATATTTCATGTTGCTATTTGATTGTGGTTTGCTACTTGGACTCAGTGAAGCATTTCATGGGCTCTGAGTTATGCATTTTCTTTTGGGGTGATATGATCTGAGGTACTGTTTGCAGTACTTATTTGCAGCAGAGGTCTGCTGTGGCCATATGGTTTTTGCCGCCACACGTTCAACTCTCTTGCGATTTAATGGCTTGCCATACTTTTGCGAAGCAATGATGGACTATAATTTATCTTGCTAAATTGAGTTGTCCTTGTCATTTTATGCACTATAATGGTACTACAACCAAATAATGGTTGTCTGTCAGGTGCTACTGCTACTTCAGACCTACCCTCCCATGTCATCATATTCAATATTATTCATTATTCGATTTGCCTCAGAAACGCCTTTAGGCCTACACCGCACACCGGCATGTTCATCCAGAGTATATTTATCCCACATATGCTGCTTATCGAATATGTTGCAAAGTTGTGAAAATACCAATAAAACAACACACAATAACAATGTGTGAGTCGTGCTCATGACTGTACTAAGTTCGCATTACATTAAAAAAGTATGGTACATTCAGAGATCTCTGAAAGTAGAGTCAAAGTGGCCACTGTAATGTTGTATTATAATCAACCTATTAGTCATCATAATCAACCTATTAGTCATTAACACCGGATGTACATCCCATTCATCCACAGCATGATAGGCAAAAAACAAATCTGAGACGGATGTACAAGGAAGTATTTATTGATGTGGTATCAATACAATCAAGTACTGTAGATTCTGTATACGCTGACAAAACATTTTACAATCAAAAAGAGTGCATTTTATACCCAAAATCTATTGCATAGAGCGCACGCAATAGCCATGTATAAGACAAAAAAATCTATACGTTTATACATGGTACATTACACAAAATGAAAAGAAAGTTCCAAAGTCCTTCACAAACAATGCTACGATGCTTAATACATGTCGTAAATGCTCTTAACTCATCATTGCTATTAAATACCATACGTTCTAGGCTCTGGTGGTCAGTTTTGGCATTCCTATTAAATTATCATAAATGTATAAATACATCTTCATTAATTTCATGTGCAAATGGGAATTTATTGAAACTAAATTCAGCTAAAAACAAACAAATATCCCTTAAGAGCCTAAACAAGGCCTTGTTAACCTTCTCTGTTTTCCTTAATCCATACATTATAAAACATAAGCATGTTGTGATGGAAACAAAACATGTAACTTACTGACACTCTGACACTCAATCTGCACCCGCGGCAAACTGAAAGCAAGTGACATTGTCTATTCAAACATAAAGGAAATAGAATAATAGTTAGATTTCACTCAAATGACAAAGTTCAAACATTTAAAAGAGGAAGGGGGAAAACAATACATAGTACAACATGAACCTTTACTGTCAACAAGACTCAGAGCAATATTGATAAATATCTGATCATATGTGTATGTGTGTTTGTTTGGAGACAGATTTGGCAGGACTAAACCCATTGTTTGCGCTGTACGCCTGTGTGTGTGTGTGTCTGTGTGTGTGCATATGTGTGTGTCTGTGGGTGTGTGTGTGTGTGTGTGTAAGAGAGTTAAAGATGCTTGTGGCCTGTGATTTAATACCAAGGAGAGGAGTGTGTCAGTTCCATTCATGTAAAATTGTAAATCAATATTTGTAATAGTGTACACGCTCACCGATGAAGTAATCCTAAATCAAACGCATATTGTCATTGA
Organism: Merluccius productus; assembly: GCA_027122695.1. Lineage (NCBI taxonomy): Eukaryota > Metazoa > Chordata > Actinopteri > Gadiformes > Merlucciidae > Merluccius > Merluccius productus. Next base: position 7,478,525 of record JAOPJI010000092.1, read on the forward strand.
AAAGCAACACTCGTCATCATGACCATCTTCACTGTGCCTCACCGGAGACCATTACTTTAAATTTGTATCTATGTTGCCTTTGAACTTTGTATAACAAAGATTATTGTGGAAAGATCATCCATCTTTTTGAAGATCATCACAGTTAACTTAAAGGGAAACTAAAGCATGTTAACAGCTGAACATGTTAACGGATGGTTTTGTGGAACATTGACTATAGGTTAAGTTTAGTATGATGATCCTTAATGGTGAGCACACGCAAGCGTGTACACTTAGACCAATAGAATTGAGCAAAGACATAATGTACACCTCTGTCTCACTACTTCTCAAGTGTTTTAACGGGGGCCATGTTAAATAATAGTTCATCTTTTTCAACCGCTCCGGATTTCCGTAGCTCCCTTAACGTAGGTCGCATAAACAAACATACGTCTCGAGGTATGTCCCATCAAGCTAAAATATAACTTTCTCTCCGGGTCTGTGGAGAATAAATGTCGATGCCTTTCTGTTTAGAAAGCAAACAGTCAGGGTGACCTCAAGCCCCCCCCCCCCCCCCAGGTGCCTCTTTGAAAGTATAACACTGCTAAGACTGAACAGATAGAGGGCTAGCCTTTCGGGAAGGGCAGCATGACATTGATCTCTCAATGGCTCGTATCAAATAAAAAAACAGTGATGTCATGGTTACGGCTCATGGTGACGCTAGGTGCTCTAAAAGCATGTGCTGGGGTTTTGGACATGAGGGGATCGGAATAATCACTGAATTACTCATCACCGAAAGGAGCATGATGCAATAATTGTTCAAGCTTTTCGAAAACTGCCATTTGATTGTAGTTGTACTAACAGAAGACTAATAGTTTGAAAATAAACACAGTTTATACTAATAATGGTAACCTATATTTTTACAATAGCCATTTGAAGCCTGAAAGTAACGCACACATCCAACAGATACCGAGGTGACATCATCAGGTGTACTTCTCTTTAACAATAAAGAGAAAGTTCCTTCTGCCAATTCTACAAAGAATAATGAGAAAAGTGAATAGTAATTGAATATTGACATGGAGATATGCATTATGTATTTTGTTTTATATTTGTTGACAGCTGTGTGTGGTTTCTGATCACTGCTGTTTAGTGTCTGCCATTATAACTGAATTTTATGTTGGAAGTGACTGCATCCAGTAGAGTTTGTCTGGCCCAAAAAGGTGTGGTAATGTCATCCTCTTGGTGTCAGAGCATATGGGTGTGATGTGCAGTCACATGGGGAAGGTCTGTTGCTTACATGTTGCAAAGTAAGGTACTTACTTAAAAGTCGGAATCGGATAAACAACAACAACAACACATTAATGGTGATAAGAACAAATAAATTCAATAAAATTATAACACTTACAATAATTATAATTATATAAGCTAGAAAACAGCAACAACATAAAAAAAACAAAAAAACAATTCAAGACAAACAGAACACAGCATGAATATCTTTCGCCTGCCTTTTATCTCTCTCTGTTGTGTTATTCACAAAGTTTTTCATTTTGATTTTGTTGAAGTTGCCGTGGGTAATGCCAATGTACATAATGGCATAACAATGTAAAATGTACTCTTGTTGTTTTGTTTGATCCTGACTGTTGGTATATTTTAGATGTGGGGCTCTTCTGAGATACCAATTCAAGGGCCTATCATTGGAAAAATAAGTTATGTTGGACAGAGAAGGAATCCTGAGAGAGAGGAGTGGATGTACTCTGTGGAGTACAGGCCGTTTGCCTGGTCCGAAGGCATCTGGACCCACACCTGATCCCCCTCCTTCAGCTCTAGCACAGCGCTGCCAGAGGCCTGGTCCATGTAGCCCTTCTTGTATTCATCATAGGTGTAGGTGGCTGGCACATTGTTCTTGTACAGTGCCACCCAAAGGCTGGTTCCCTTTACATGCATATGGTAGGCAAAGTAGTAGACACCAGACATCGGGGCGGTGAACATGCCGGTTGCGGTGTTGTATGCATTTTGCCCATTGTACAGGGTCCTGTCGAACTTGATTGGCATTCCGGAAGGAGGGAAAGGTGTGGTCAGTATAGCGGTGAAGGCAGGTGCCACAGAGGCCGAGAGTGCACCAAAGCTATAGACAGGCTTTCTTTTGTCCCCTGGTACCTCATCGCCTTCTATCTGTGAATCGGATGGCCCTGCCACAACTGTTTGACCATTTCCTGGTGGCCCCGGTGGCCCCGGAAGACCAGGAGCACCAGGATTGCCGTTAAGTCCAGCGTTTCCTGGTCTTCCTGGAGGACCTTGGGGACCTGAACTTCCCTTCTCTCCCACCTTACCCAGCCCTGAAACCCCTGGCATGCCAATGTCACCTTTAAGCCCTGGGACACCCTGAGGTCCCATAGGGCCTAATGGGCCCTGCAGACCAGGTATGCCGGACTGACCCCTAGGTCCTGGGGCCCCCATAAACCCTGTCTCACCTTTACTTCCTGATACACCTATAGGACCTGGATTTCCAGGTAAGCCAATATGTCCTGCCTCGCCTTTAGGTCCTGGTTTTCCAATTGCTCCATTAGGACCAGGAAGTCCTTTATCTCCTGGAATGCCATATTTTCCAGGGATTCCACTGGGTCCTTGATCGCCTCGTAGGCCAGGTAGGCCTGGAGGCCCCTGAGGGCCAAATTCTCCTTTAAGTCCAGGCATACCATGTTTTCCTGGGAGCCCCATGGGGCCCTGAAGTCCTGGAGGTCCTGGTTGTCCATCATTTCCTGGGTTCCCTAATTGACCCTCCATTCCTACTTCTCCTTTGTCCCCAGGAATCCCTGGCAACCCATTGTGTCCTTTGTCTCCCTTTTGCCCAGATAGTCCAGGCTTACCATAGCCAGGAGCTCCAGGAAATCCAGGAGAACCCCTCAACCCTGGTTCCCCCTTTGCCCCAAGTGGGCCTGGTGCTCCGGGTAACCCATCTAGACCAGGCTTCCCCATTCCAGCAGGCCCTGGTTGACCCTGCAATCCAGGAACCCCAGCCTCTCCTGGCTCTCCTTGGTTCCCTGGGATTCCTTGATCACCTTTGAGGCCCAGCTGTCCTGGCAACCCATTTGGTCCTGGTTTTCCCACGCCTGGTATACCGGGGGGTCCTGCACTGCCCTTAAGTCCTGAAGGGCCCCTTATACCAGGAAGTCCTGGCTTCCCATTTCCATTCTCACCCTTAATTCCACGCTCACCTGGATTGCCAGGGCCTCCCTTTAGCCCTGGGTCCCCACGTGAACCAGGGGGTCCTCTGATGCCAGAAGGCCCTGGTTTCCCATTAAGAGACAGACCAGCTGGGCCAGGGAGGCCAGGCTGCCCTGGTAAACCTCTGGACCCTGGTTCACCACGAGGCCCAATCTCACCATTGAGCCCTGGCATCCCCTTCTGACCAACCTTCCCTGGGAGGCCTGAAAGCCCGGGCTTGCCATTTCCTGGAAATCCTGGGGGACCCTGTGGCCCAGCAGGCCCATTAAGACCGGGTTTTCCAAGTCCTGGTTTCCCTGGAAGTCCTGATTGTCCGGGAGGTCCTCTTGGTCCAGGCTTCCCTTGAGGGCCTGGTTCCCCCTTTACTTCCATCATTGGTGGCATATCTACAAAGACAAAGGATAACTTTGTTCACTTAAACTATAATTAAGTGCAGCAGTGTATTTTGAAGATTGAATAAATCACCAAAATATTAGTACTTCAATAAAACTATTCCTTTGACATCGTCACTTCTTAATAAAATATAATGAGCTATAAACAGTTTTCTACACAACTGAATAGTCTCAGTATGATTGAATTGGTTTACTCATCATGTGTTTGGAAATGTCATTATTGACACATTACCATTTAACATGTTAAATGGTAATGTGTCATTTATTTAGTGTTTTGATTAATCCTAAATTCAAGAGTCTAGATTATCTTTCGCAAAATATTCTCCTAATGTTAATTAAACCCCACCGGAGCCTGCTTAAATCAATGAAAACTATTGAAGCTCTATACTGCCCCCTGCAGGAAAATAATATGATGTGCCTGAATGGCAAAGAATAAAAATTACATACAAGACACTTCTGAAAGGAGGATCTTTATATATATATATATAGATATATAGTTATAGATATAGATATAGATATAGATATAGATATAGATATATATAGATATATATATACATAGATATATATAGATATATATAGATATATAGATATATATATATATAGATATATATAGATTTATATATATATATATAGATATAGATATAGATATAGATATAGATATAGATATAGATAGATATAGATATATATATCTATATATCTATATATCTATATATCTATATATCTATATATACTGGATAATGAACTGGAATTAATCCTAGCCTTCAGCAGCCATATTTCCCAAGCAGCCATAAAACCTTCATATAAGGTTATTTCAGACACCTCTGTTTAATTCTTAACTTGGCTGTATACATTTTTTATGCAGTAATTGCCAAATGAGGTGCACAAATTCTGAAATAAAGATATTGCTGAGTCAGCAGTCCTCCAGTAGACTTATTTTCTTTCCTTCTCAAATGAGGTCAGTTTACGTAGGCAAAATCATGATCTTGAGCACACAGCAAACATTGTGCAGGAAGTCTGACAGGTTTCTTGCTTCATCCTTATGACTACACGACTTACGACAACGTGTAAAGGCGAACTCGGATGAAAGATTTCTGTAGAAGAGAATAGAAAATGTTTCTCTGGAGAGCGGTCATTGCTGAGAACCATATGCTTGAGGACCATCAAGGTGCATTCATGCAGGGAAGGCCCGATGAGGGGCCGCCAGAGTTATGCATGGGCTTCTCTGACAGCAAAAGAACTAGGGGGATGGTAGCCCATTTATTAATCAGTCTATTGTCTTGAGGGAGCTACAGTTACCTGCACGCACACTAAAGCAGATGGACATATTGCTTGGATGCGCTTGGCCATCAATTGCATACAAATGCTTTTCGAGACGCACAAACTAAAAGTTATGAGAAGTAAGAGAAAAATTTGAAAAATAAATGACACAAAACAAAATTAATGAACATGGCTTTTTAACCTTGTTTCTGGCCTTAAACGGAGACATGCTTTTGTATTTTGAGTAGATGTCTAGACATGCACTCAGTCGGATAGACATTTTAGATGTTGGTGAAACATGAAGGTTGACTCGTAGAGCTGCAGAAGAAAAAGAGACAGGCACACACAGTAGTCTAGTGTAAAGGGTTTACACTAGATAATACAGATTTTGAAATAAAAATCCACCTGTGTTTATTTCTGTCTTTTTAATAAGCCCATAAGTCTATGTCTAACAAACATGTTCATACGGCGATATTTTCAAATATTGCGATACTCTATATATTTGCATATTGCAATAACACTAATTGAGTTTTGAGGGGGAAAACTTTTCACAAAAGGTGTTTGTTTACTTTGAGGAGTGCAGTTTAGTTGGTGTTATGTAACAGTTGCCTATGTAATCACACACACACACACACTGTTTTTACATCCATCTCTACTGATTCTCTCCTTGAAAATGAGATGCATGCTGTTATGGGGGGAATAGAAATACATTTTAAATCCCCAGATGGCTCATTAGTTAGGCCAGCTACCATTACTTTGATGAAAACTCAGTCTAGTCTCTGCATTATACAAAAAATAAAATAACAGAACAAAAGCATCAAAAAGCCAGACTGGATATCTGGAGACCGCCATGTTGGCAGATACAATGACGCCAGCTTCTCAAGATGCACAAAACACTTCAGACTATTCTGCCATTAGAAATTGTAAGGGCAGCCGAGTGGGGTTGGCTCCAAGTATCTGTGTTTTTCTCCTATCGGTGCTGTAATAAACGATGACGGAGAGACCTGCTGGAGTAGGACTGACCAGGCTGTCAGAATCACGGGGCACATACTTTAGATGGATGATGAATCTCATTGGTCTGTGTATTTCAACTAACTTAGGAACCCTATTGGCTGGACTTTTACGGGTCTAGCCATTCTAGAGAGATTCCTGGTGTCTGTTTTAGTTGGTGTCATTCTTTGATGAAACCATCTGTTGTTAAAGGTTACTTTTGTTTTTTGTATTGCACTGGAACAATGAGAACTGAAGAGGATTTTGTGTGGTTAATAATGAGACACACACAGCCAGCATGTTGGCAACAGACTGCATTTGCTTTACTCAATACACAGAGCGCATGCAGTCTGCCACACTACGCTGTTGAATGACGTTTCAAATGAAACCATCGCAAGACATTAACCACTTAGCATTATAAAAACATGTCCGCCCGCTGTAGTATGAATTAACACATTGGTTTGATTTGAAATGTGTCTGCAGGCTTGGCAGGGCGATCTTAATATTGGGAAGAAAGGATGGATGCAAGGAGATGAGAAGAGAATGTCTGTTCACCTCACATTTCTTCTTGCTGCCAGCACTGTGGTGATTTGTTGTGATGGAAGGACGTGACTGGAATAGCTAGGGACATGTCTCTCTCCAAGGAACAGTGAGAGTCCATTTTGTACCAGCCACAGTCAACGGATACACCTTTGTACGTGCTGATACAATTGCATGCATATACATCACCGTGTATTCGCGTTTAGTGGGCATTTGAACGTGTTTGCTCAGCAATACCAATTTTTTCTTTCCGTGGTTAAAGAGCCTAGATACATTCACCCATTTCCCCCAGGGGAGATTCACAGGCTTTATGCCATCTGTTTTGAGCTAATATTGACTTGGGTAGGGTATACAGTGTATGAATAGGCAGAAGGCAGACGTTTCATCATAACCGACGGACTACTTTCTAACCGAGTACTTTCTAATGGGAACAATGGAAAATCACAAACATTCCTAAGTCAGTGAAAAACAGCTCCTCACTCATTTGGACTTGTTCATGTGACTGTGCCAGCGTAGTCGCAACATGACTACATGTGAGCCCAACATCCAGGGTCTGCCACCGCCAGCTGTTGTACGTCACAGCGGGGCGCGGCGGGGGTGGAGGAAAGCAAAGATAGTGATGAAAAGAGGGAGTTAATGAGACATGAGAAGATGTATGGAAAGAGCTGAAACGATGCTGGTACACAGATGGCTGCGTGCCCACCATCATTGCGTTCCAAAACATCTTTTGTTGGTTGCCACGCCAACTGTCCCCGCTCTACTATATGGTCTCTGGCTCTGACCCAGTTCTGTTGTTGCGGCTGTCGATGCTGCTAGCTTAAGAATCCGTGTTTACAAAGTGTGCATGCACCGAATAACACACCAAATGGGTGTTGTGAGGACATGCGTGCACGCGCATGTGAGCGTGTGCGCAACCTTTGGGCTCTTGGCCTCAAATAGTGCAGCCACCTGGACGCTGTATTGAAAGGCTAATTCTGGCACTTAGGCTCAGACCAATTGACAGCATGTCGTTTGTATACACACAGACACGCTGGCATTAATACACTCAAGTGGACCTCCACTTAGTTGATGTAAGCCAGTTGGGTGTTTGTAGCCTTGCTTCTAGCTACACTGTTCAGTCAAAGCTGCAGTCTATGCACGGATGCCCATCCTCTGCCCAACCAAGTTTATTTTCAAATTCTCATGAGGCTCATCAGACAACTTGATAAGGTTATGAGATAAACTTTAACCCGCATGACCAAACCAGCAAGCAACTCTGACTGTGGACAACATCATTAGGTGATGTTGAGATGCCTTTGACGGCTTCATCCTTTGAGTACTGCTCATCTTCCCTTACGTCACCAGCTTTCTTTCATATTGGTAAAATGCATTGCTTAGACAGTCTTAACAGGCTTAGCCCGATTCACTACACACACACACACACACACACACACACACACACACACACACACACACACATACAGGCGCACATGCACATGCCATTCACATGCCGCGTGCGCACCAGGCCTGTTTGTGATGTGTTGCTGAGTCACCATGAGGTCACAATGGTTTGTTTGACAGCCTCTCTCTGGGGTGTCTCCTACCTCTCACAGGCAAGTCTCCTACCTCTTTCTGGAGTGTCTCCTACCTCTTTCTGGAGTGTCTCCTACCCCTCTCTGGGGTGTCTCCTACCTCTCTCTGGGGTGTCTCCTACCTCTCTCTGGGGTGTCTCCTAGCTCTCTCTGGGGTGTCTCCTACCTCTCTCTGGGATGTCTCCTAACTCTCTGGGGTGTCTCCTACTTCTCTGGGGTGTCTCCTACCTCTCACAGGCAAGTCTCCTACCTCTTTCTGGAGTGTCTCTTACCTCTTTCTGGGGTGTCTCCTACCTCTCTCTGGGGTGTCTCCTACCGCTCTCAGGTGTGTCCTACTTCTCTCTGGGGTGTCTTCTACACCTGTGGAGTGTCTCCTAACTCTCTGGGGTGTCTCCTACCTCACCATTGACATTCATAAAGCCATCATACAAATGTTTGAGCAAAATATGTCAGCATTCGGTTCTGTGACCGTATCCGTTTTCACCATTGGAATTTGTATAGGGAAACCTGTACTCGGGCTGTAGCAGAAGCCTTTTAAGACAAATTGCTGCTTTTGTTTCGCTCATTAGCTGTTCTTGGTAGGAAATGACATCCGTCCCCACCATTAAGCCTTTGCGGTTGTGGGCCGTTCCCATTTTAAGTTATATGTATCAATGACTCCAAGGCAGGTTTGTCTTAAGCTCTCTACTTGGTATGCACAACAACACGCCGTCTATTCACTGTGTCGAGTGTTCTGGTCCGTTACGGCTGGCAGAATATAGTGTGTGTGTGTGTGTGTGTGTGTGTGTGTGTGTGTGTGTGTGTGTGTGTGTGTGTGTGTGTGTGTGTG
>JAOPJI010000092.1:7562099-7576901 GCA_027122695.1 Merluccius productus
GTGTGTGTGTGTGTGTGTGTGTGTGTGTGTGTGTGTGTGTGTGTGTGTGTGTGTGTGTGTGTGTGTGTGTAGGCTAGGTATGTATCTGTCGGTGTGTGTATGTGTGTGTGTGTGTACGTGCGTGCGCGTAGAGGAATGCAGCTGAAAGGGTGAATAAAATACATATTAATAAGATATCAATGTGCAAATTAGATGTTGACATTAAAGAACCTATTATGCATCTGTGTCTTGCACAAAATGCATTGTTTGTATATGATATTGTACTTGTATTCTTTGTAGCATATTTAGTAATGTATATGACGAACAGCAGACCAACTGCGGAAAGGTGAAATGCATGGCATACAAGGCACTGAGCGCGCTAACGCTGCATGCAAGAATTCTTCGTATAATTGGGATCATATGCGCCCAAAAGCAGAAAATGATTGTGTTTGTATCTTTGTGTAATTGAGTGTGTCAGTGTGTGTGCGTGTGTGTGCGCACATTTGTGCGCAAATGTGTGTACTGTGTATGGCAAGGGGCGATGGCATTACTTTCCCATTTTCCCAGCTACTGACTGGATAATCTCAAGGCTAGCAGATTGTTGAAACAAGAGCCAACCATTCCAGTGATTTCCAGTTAGAACCGGACAGCATATGTTAGCGACACGGCTAATCAAACCTCAAACGGACTCCATGCGTTGTTTCCCACACTTATCTGTAGGTCGGCTGGTCGGGATGTAATGACACGGACGCGGCCAATGCTCACTTAATGTACACAGAAACGGACCCTTTGTTGTGCGATAGGCCGCTGAACAGTCCCAGACGTGCCGTTCACGCAACGCTGACAGCAAAACCCCATTTTCACCCTATATGCCGGTCCCACCGAACACATTGCTCGCGCACACACACACACACGCAGTTCACACAGAATCAACATAAGTTCTTATACATATACATTAATCAAAACCCACAAGTTAGCAAATCCACAGCCGTAGAGAGAGAGAGAGAGAGAGAGAGAGACCGGAAAGTGGGTTGAAAGAGATAGAATGACATGTAGCACAGCAGTGGAACCTGGGTCGCTGCAAGGCGTACTGCCGATGTGGTTAGCCCACTAGCGGGTTGAGCCACTGAACCACCAATAAATTACAATTTTATTGTTTTCTAGGATTGGGTATTCAAGGTGGTCCACGAGTGATTGCTTGCAGGGAGGGAACTAGGCAGATCTGCTCCCCGAAAGCAGGAAATCAGAAGCACCGGTTGCACAAAAGTATTTATAATCTCAGACTACTGCCTGCTTTTCTGAGGCAGAAAAGCCCCCCTCACACACACACACACACGCACGCACGCACCCCCCCACACACACACACACACACACACACACAGTCGTCCCCTTAAGTGCAGACGTCTGTAAGGGACTAACCGAGCCTCATAGTACACACGTGAACTCAGCACTGGGCATGCACACACACACACACACACACACACACACACACACACACACTGCATAAAGACCCTGTCCGTGCACGGCCACACACATATCAATGTGATTGACAGTGTGCATAAATGCGGCCTATCTTCTTCCATCAGGTATGATGGTTCGCCGGGCTACAAGGCTAAACCCTAGACTCCATCTTAAACAGTGTAATGCAGGGTGTCTGTTTAAACAGGTTGTGGCCAAGGAGCCAAGGAAAGCAAGGCTTTGTGGCCACCTCAGCAAACGGCACGATTAAAAGGATTTGCCATTGATTTCTTGGTTACAGTTACAGTGGAAATATTTGGACAAAAGGCCACTATCAATGTGAATTACCACTGACAAGTCTGCACGTCTGCAGAAAATCTAAGGCTATGAAAAAGAAAATGAATAAAAAAGATGAGGAAATACCAAAGACAAAGAACATGAAAGAAAGAAAGAAGGAAAGAAAGACAGAAAAAAGGAAAGAAAGAAAGAAAGAAAGAAAGAACAATAATCGAGATGAAAGCGGCTGAGAGGCGGTTAACGATGTGATGTTTTCATGCTGAAAACCATGTTGGAGGCCATGGTACTGTACCACGTGGGATCTTACCCAAGGCCAGGGTGATCTTGTCTCTCGCTCTCTCTCTCTCTCTCCCTCTCTCTGTCAATGCCACATATGGCTTGCTCGCCACTCCTGCGAGGCGCGCGAGAGGAAACGAGAGCATTCACTGTCGTTGGTGCGCGTGGAGAAATAACGGCGGCGGAGGAGAAGAGAGCGAGCGAAGCATAATCCTACCCTCTGAGGTGGCCCTCTAAGCTTAGGCCACCAAATCTTCTTCTGTTCTCCTCCCTCCTCCTCCTCCTCCTCTTACTACTTCGGCCTCCGCCCCCCCCCCCCCCGTCCATGACACCCTCGTACACATGGTAGCGTTGTGGACGCGATCATGAAGGCGGCGAGGTGCCATGTGTGGGGTGGGGTAGCGGTGGTGTGGAGCGGACTATGTAATGTATGCCGGTGGGTGTCTCGCTTGAGAAAATAAAGCTGGTGTGGGGCACGGCCCAGGCCGCTATGTAAAGCACATGTCTCCCGACACATTCCAGTCCGGACGCCGGCGTGTTTTCTTTTATTTCAGCGCTCCTCGTTTGTTTTATTTGTTCAGGAAGCAGTCCTCCATATTGTTGCTTCACGGCCAACTAGGAATCCATGCTGAGAAGTTATATGTGTGTTGTGTGTCATTGTCTACTCCCCATCCATCACCGGCATACATATTAACTGTCTATTCTCATACGCTCGACTCCCATTCATCACCTCTGTCATCATATTAACTGTCTATTGTCATACTCTCTACTCCCATTCACCACCTGTATATATATATTAACTGTCTAAATACCATTCATGCTTTGGCAACACAGTTTGATGGACGGACACAATAAAAAAAGGTTTAGATATTTTGAGATATGAACAGAATAACCTAAATATTGACCTGGACTTAATGTCGTTTTTATTGGTGAGAGAAAGAACGTCCCGCAAATGTATTTTTCAAGGAATGAGAAATGCGTATGGCAGCTGAAAAGACGAAGAAACAACATATACAGCCCATCAACCCGGCAAACCTGATAGTATCCATTGTGCGATTGGACGGATTCTTTACTTTGAAATCCAAACAGCGGAGATTAGCCATGGGTCTGGGGAGGCTCGGCTTCACTAATGAAACACATTTCTGCGCGCTGCTCTCGCGCCAAACGCACAGAGCACCAGGAGAACGAGGACAGTGGAACCGAGGCCCACCAGGAGAGCCTGCGCAGAGCACAAACCTTTCCTGTCAACGCACGTCGAGAGTATGCGCTCCGCCGTTCAACTTTGCGTCCAGCTCTTGCGTTTTCGCGTGCGAGGCATCATTTGCGGACCTAATCATCCGGACGTGAAGGGTGGGGTGGGGTGGTTGGGTGGGGGGGGGGATCGTGTAGGGGGGACCCCCGTAAAAAAAAAAAAAAAGAATATATTTTCCTCTCAAACCTCCGGTGCTTCACAAAGCCGACTACTACTGTGCATGAGAACCGAAATGAGCCGAACTCTTGAATAAAATCAAAGTGACAACAAGGCGATGGGAGCATGCGACAAATCCCCATTTCCCTCTTTCCACATGGACCGCATTACAGTTCCACCTCTCGGTGCCAGAATGCTGTGTTTTTGTTTTTAGTTTTTTCATTAAGCATTTTGAAACAACCACGGTGGTGAGTTTACGATCAGGATGTTTTTAACTCGACCGCGGACCTGGAGAGAGGTGATGCATGATATAGAAGGGAGAAAAGGCACGAAAAGACAAACAAACAAAAATAAATTTGGCAGTTTGATAGTAACTTTGTTAGTCTTGCACAAAACAAAACAATCAATCAATCAATAACATTTTTGCTAGGCTTGTTTGGTATTTTTGTTATGTTGCAGCGATTGTGCAAGTTTGAGCATTTATGCAAAATTCCCCATTGAAGCAAACAAAGATTCAATCCGATTGCTACGCCTGCCACCATACTGGAGCCCAAACATGAGCAGTCAAACATGTTCCTTCTTAAACGGGCTTTGGCGGTTCAAAAGTACACCCAGAGGCTCGGGTTACCCAAGGGGTCCTCCATTTTGGATCCATCCAAGAGGCTTCGATGTGGATCCCAAATGGAGTGCGGCTCACGGACCTGGACTACTACTTCGGGCCAAGTGGACTGACAGTGATGCAGAGGGGGAAAAAACTACTAAAATGGAGGGGGGTGGGGGGGGGAAATGGCAGAGGAAATTAATATCTCTGAGTAACACATGGTGTGAAAGAGAGAGAGAGAGAGAGAGTGAGAGATGTATCTCTTGCTGACCTCCTTGTGTTTTTCAATCCTCCCGTGACCCCCCCCTCCCTCCCTCCCTCCCTCCCTCCCTCCACCGCTCCACTTCATGGCGATTGAAATATGCAAGCATAATATTCTGGGAAGTAAGACATTTACGAATGGGAAAGGGTGCTTGGCTGATATATGAGAGAGAGAGAGAGAGAGAGAGAGAGAGAGAGAGAGAGAGAGAGAGAGAGAGAGAGAGAGAGAGAGAGAGAGAGAGCAAGAGCAAGAGAGAGTAAGTGAGTGATTGAGTGAGAGAGAGTTACAGTACATATATGGTGGTGGCTAATTAGTTCTTAAAAGTAATAATTAATAATTCACTTGAATCTTTGACATGCTTTACTTTGAAAAACAGCAATACCTTTATGATCCAGGTGATGTAGGCAGACAGACAAGCAGACAGGCAGGCAGATGGTTAAGCAGGCGGCAGGCAAGCAAGCAGACACAAATCCAGGCCAACAAAGTTTGAGTTTACATATAGTTTATATTCCAAAAAAATGTCAAAGTCCTTAAAGTGTTTAAACGTATACGAACTATAATGTTTCCAATCAATGTTTAAATGAATTAAACTGAAGTCTTGAAGAATAAATTAAGCGTAAGCAATGAAGAGCCATCAAACAAACAAGCCACCAGAAGCACATGTGCTGAACCCATTTGTAGTTTTCTGTAGTCCTTCAAAATAAGAGCCTTTTTACTTCCCTCAGTCATTTCCAAATAATAGTCATATTAATTCCCATAGTCCTTTCAAAATAAAGTGTCTTTCAATATGAACAAACATAAAGCGTCATTATACAATATGGTGGTTTTAAATATACATAAAATATGGCCTCCTACAGCCAAGGAAGGCTTATTGGAATGAGATACTGTTTAAATCAAAATCAAGTACACTTGAACCATTCACTATTTCTGCACACTTTAATTAAATGATATGACAAGACAAGTTCAGAAGACCACATGTATCTGGATTAAGATAAGTAAGATTCACTATAACATGGGTGCAGAAGCGACATGTCCAAATGAACTCAAACAGCACTTGACCTGCATGAAAACGTGTGCACAATGTGTGTGTGTGTGTGTGTGTGTGTCGACGTATCAACACTTTGCGTGACAACTCATCCACACATAAAGAGGCAGTCGTAAAGTAGACTCGAGCCCCTGGACGACAGAGATGTGCTACCGGTGTGTGCGTGTGTGCTTGTGTGTGTTTGTGTGTGTGTGTGTGTGTGTGTGTGCGCGCGTGCGCGTGTGCGTGTGTGCGTGCTATCTGGTTTCATCTCAGACTCTGTGTGAGCAGAGGGGCGAGCGGTGATCCCCTCTCTCTCTCTCCAGGAGGCCTTTGTTTGCAGTCAGTCAACCAGACAGGGATAATGAAGGTCCAATTATCTCAGACCGCTGACCTGATAATTGCTGTGTGGGGGACTCCCATCATAATTAGCTTTATCCACCACTGGCTAGCAATATAGCGCTTCAGTCAAAATGGAAGGGAATAATAATACAAATCATATAATAATAATAATAATAATAATAATAATAATAATAATAATAATAATAATAATAATAATAATAATAATAATAATAATATCAGTGCAACAACGTCGGTTGAAGAAGTAGCTCCATGCACTCAGTGAAATAGCTCTCACTAAACCTGTATGTATTTCTGTTGTATGTATTTATTTATTCTTACTAAAAGTGATCCCTGAAATGCTTTTTTGTATCCCTGATACTTTTTTGTGTATATCTGACCTCCAATATTTGCCACCTGACTTTGATCCATGTGAGTAAATCCATGATCATTCCAGGTTTTCGGTGTGAGCGTCAGCAATCAACATACAATACAGAGTGAACAAAAAAGACAGAGAGGCAGGCGGACAGATAGAGACATACAGACAGATTTACAGACATACATACACACACAAGCATATATCCTTTCCTTTTTCCGCTGAGCAGGCATGGCAGGTGCGCCGCGCCCTTCCTCTTCTTCCTGCCGCGAGGCCTCATCTCTCAACAGCGGCCGGGCGTCCGTTCCCTCAACCGCCATCTCGGAGGAAACACTCGGACCACCGCGTCACAGCGCCAGGATCATCTCTTCCTCCTTTTGGCCTCGGCGCTGGGTTGGGCACCGCTCCGGTTTGGCCCTACCAGCTGGCTGCAACTTCAGCTATGCATAGTGCAGCTGTGGCGTCATTGGTGGTTCCAGCACCTTAGTTCATTTGATCGGTTCAGACAGGTTCAGACCGGTTTAGACAGGTTCTGAATCTGCGCTTCGTGGAAAGAAATGTGCTTACAAATAAAAATGTGCTAAGTATTTTTAAACGCAGGTTGCAAGTTTTCCAAAGTTTGGACTTGAATGGGCACCTTTAACTTGTATGTCTTCGACCAGGTGTATCTGAACTTTACTCTATTATATATTGGCAATGCGTCCATTTTTCCACCTCTGGATAATTCTCGTCATGGATCCACGTTACTTCGTTGACAGGGTTTGCACTGTTCCACATTACAGGAAGAAAAAGAAAACCACTTCGCCCCCGCCAAATTAAAATTTGCCTGACTTGTGTAAGTATTCGATGAATGGTTATTTATAAATGGGACGATGACACAACCAAAACCCTAGACGTGGTTTCCAGTCCAAACGACGCCATGTTTGACCTACGACGGCGATGCTATTTTTAGTTCCGAAACACGCCAGTAGCGCATCCCCCTCAGAGCTCTCTGATTGGACGAGACCCTTACGTTATGCGTCAAACCAGGTCGTGTCAAAATCGGAAAGAAAAGCACACACTGAATAAACCTAACGTCACTCCTGAAGTTTACATTTGGGTTTAATGCGTTCTTTCTTTTTTGGGTGAGTGTCTCCACTCTGCCTCGAGGTGCTAACGAATGAATAAGATTTGAGGGCTCACACTTTCCCCTGTGATGCAGTTGGACCCACACTGCTGGCTGGGCATTGTGTTGTTTTAATCCCCTGGCTTTTCGTCTCTCTCTTTCTCACTCTCTCTCTCTCTCTCTCGCATTTTCTTTGAGTGGTTAGTAGTTAACTACAATGATGAATGTCACATTTATTAATCTGATACCATTCCCAGTCTCAAAAGGCCTCCAGAGTTTTGTTTTTAGAAGAGATTTGGCGGGCAAATCATTGAAAAATCAAGAAAAACTGTCAAAAATATATGGGAAAAGCAGAAAACATCTTCTTCTGGTAAGACAAACATGGCAAAAAACATACATTATAATATAAAACTAGCAGTAAAGTTACATTCATCAAAAGTATAAAAAGTATATAAAATATGTCTGCATTTGATATCAGCCTCTACTTCAATACCGGGGCTGACGCTTCACCCCCCCACCCCCCCTCCCCCTCCTGAGCCGCTCACGCAACATCAATACATTCATTTAGGTGTGTGGGCGTTGAGAGGTGCACAGTTCCTCTTAAATGATCCCAGTGTTAGGGTTAATCGTTAAGCCTGTGTGTGTGTGTGTGTGTGTGTGTGCGTGCGTGGGTGGGTGTGTGTGTGTGTGTGAACTCCATTGCAACACATGAACCGTTAATGTGTTGCAAAGGAGTTCACACACCCAGTGCCACCACCCACACCCACACACACACATTTCTAGCTAGTTGTAAACCAATCACTGCCTTGTCTTGTCAGGGCCGGGAGCAGGAACGGGTTAGCGCTGGAAAACCAAACAGCGTCGTGACACAGCACTCCATCACCACCCGAACACAATGACGTCACCCATCGCTTCAGTGATGGAGCGCAGGTTTCACCGTGCGGCGGTGAAACCATATGCCGCCGCCACCGCCGTGTGTGTGTGTCAACCGCTCTCTCTGTCTCACAGAGCATGTACACGTGCAGATGTGTATGTGTGTGTGTGTGTGTGTGTGTGGGTTTTGTCTCAGAGGAGAGAGAGAGAGAGCGAGAGCGAGGGAGAAAGAGAGAGAGAGAGAGCGAACAAGAGCCAGTAGGCTTAGGGGAGGTGAGAGAGAGATTGTCCATGTAGGCTTTTTTTTGTCAATATTTTTTAGGGTGGGTGGGGGTTAGCATAGCAACAGGCTATGGTCTCTACCAACACAACACTGTGGTGGCGGCGGTTGGTGTTGTTGTAACGCCCGGCCAGACCACGGCGCGCCAGGGATCATGGGGGTAGCGTGAATGGGCTCTGTGTGTCCTGAAACAGTCCCCACCTTTGAGCCACTAGAAGGGGGGGACCCCACCCTAGCGGATCAGGGCCCCTTTTCCTGGGTGTGGAGGTGTGACCTCGGGGTGGCTCCACCACAGCTCCTGTTGGGGTCCAGTCATTACGCTAAGCACTACTTCCTGTGTGTGCGCGCGTCTGTGTGTCTGTGTGTGCGTGTGTGTGTGTGTGTGTGTGTGTGTGCACATGCGTAGGGTATGAAAGCCCCAATGAGATCACACTTGTCGTCAAAATGATTTAAGATCATGATTTGAGACGAAAAAACAAAAAGAAGAACAGTGTTGCATTGTGCTTGTTGTATTTTCAGAGTGAGTGACTTAGTGATGGATTATTACCATCTGGGTTATTTTTGTTCTGTTTCTCTCAAAAATAGCTTTGAATCAGATCAATTTCTCCTATCCTCGGCAGGAACCTGTGGCTTGATCAGGTCCAACACACACACACATGCGCGCACACGCGCACACACACACACACACTCCAAATTAACACTTTAAAGAGGGCTGTCATCACTTTCCCCCTGTAGCAAAGCGCATCGCTTCTCATCTTTCCCGCATGGCTCATCGTCTTCTGGCAGCCATCATCCAGACGCTCTGAGACATAGACACTCCAGACGAGGATGAAAGCACAGCACCAACACACACACACACACACACAGAGGGAGAACGCTACACCACCACCACACACCACTATGGATGTGGGATGGTGGAAGAAACGACTGGAGGGCTTCCAGTCTTCTGATCGCATAGCAGATGACATCCAGGTCTGGTGAGATCTGTGTGTGTGTGTGTGTGTGTGTGCTTCCGTCAGCTGCGTCCATGCAGCCTGAACACTTTCTCCATGGTACAAGCCGTTGTACCGAGTCGCCGAAGCAGAAACAAACGTAGTCTTTTAGTGATTATGTTGGTTTTCTTTGTATTACTGCATGTCGTATTTCCTTGAGCTTGAGTTGTAACGGCCGGTCATGGCCCAGCTGAGATGCATTGGAAACATGTAAAACATTTCGTCTGCTTAATGGGGTTAAGTAGCAACAATTCACTGATGTATCAACAACAAATTTGGGCTTTTCGTTGGCATGAAACACAAACCATGTGGGGGGCTATGTTGTGACGCTGCTGCCTGGGAAATACTAATTCCTCCGAGTACCTTCCCACTTGGGGACAGTGACAACAACAACCTGCTGTTTTGCTAAAAACGGTTGACGTGCGTCTGGCCCCGGCCAGATGCTGAATGAACGAGAGCGAGAGCGAGAGAGCGAGAGAGCGAGAGAGAGAGAGAATAAAAAGAATGAATGAATGATGACAGACAGACATACAGACAGAGAGACAGACAGACAGACAGACAGACAAAGTAAGAAAGAAGGAAACAACGAACGAACGAACGAACGAACGGGGGGAAAAAAAGAAGTAAACAAGGAATAAAAAAAAGAAAGCAAGAAAGAAAAGAAAAAAAAACCAATAAAGAAAAAAGAAATACATGAAGAAAGCGAGAGGGAAAAAAAAAAGCGAAGAGCGAAGAACGAAAGAAAGAACAAAAGAGAGAAAGGAAATCTGTTGTGTGTCAGCTCGACGTGCCTTAGCCCATCCACATCCGTGGTTGTAACGCGGCCACGAGAACACTCAGCGTATTTAGCCCTTACCAGAACCATATGATCCTCGTCTCTCTGGCTAATAACAGTATGATCGCAGACCGGCTAATGACAGCAAACCACAATATGTGATTAACTAACAGCAACGGGGGGACAGACACTCATGAGACATGCAGGGGAATAGGAGCCATCCAACAACACAGGTTTCCACTGATCTCCCACCTACACTTTCTCTCCTTTTGTTTTGTGTTATCCTCTCTCTCTCTCTCTCTCTCTTTCTCTCTCTATCTCTCTCGCTCCCTCCCTATGTGTGTCTTCCCCTTGTGTCTGCAGAGCAGGCCTGGGTGGGTGTTATGTCTGGGTCAGATTTGAATCTGGCCCGGTCAGGCTAATTGGAAAAAGGTCCGTCCATTACCAGGCCTAGGGAGGTTGCTTTCAGCACCTCTGCTCTGAATGGGAAAGCAGGAAGCATATGCGCACGCACACATACACACAGACACACACACACACACACACACACACACGTATATGCACACAAAAACCTCCGATACATTAACATGCACGTGCACGCACGAATTAGGATGCAAGCATAACAACTCTCTCTTGTGTTGCTGTAGAAAGTGAGCAGCACTTTTAAAACAATGTCTTTCTTTTTCTTTTTTTTTTCTTTTTTCTTTTTTACCGATACTACGGTTGTAAGGCCTGTTTTTAAACTTAGTTACTTGATACCTATAGTCAGAAGTGTTTTGCGGTGTCTTTTGTTGTAAAAATGTTGGCATTTTACAACTACAAGCGTACACACGTACGAACGCTAGCTCATGTTCGAGCGTTCGTCTTTCTTCCTTCCGTGTTCGAATACCATTTAAAATGTCAAAATTACAAACTGTCTTTCTGTCCCATAAACTTTCTTTTCCCTCCCCATAAAAGTATATTACGTTACCCGGGCAAGAATGTTGAATACCCAGAGATAGAGACGCACACACATATACATACACACATGCGCACACACACATTTGTGCACATGGGGGTCTATAAAACAAGGGTCATCACGTCAGTGCCTTCAGCGGGTCCTCTGTATATCTGCAGTATATCGGGCCCAGCAGGTGGGCAAGAAGAGCTCTCCAGACAGCCGAGCAGGAATGTTAACTGCCCCACGGTTTGGCTGCAACGCGGTGGAACGAACATGCCGAACGCAGACTCTCTATCTCGAGTCTCTCCCCCCCCGCCTCCACTCCACTTAATGAATCGACCGTAGCTTTGATATAAAACAGAGCAGCTGTGTGCGGACTTGGGTCGAAATGAAATGAAATTAAAAGTAAAATCAAAATGTCAGCTTCCATTATGCCCAAGTCATGTGTTTTCCACATTAATAATGCCCGGTCCGGTGTCTAGGATTCCAGTCGGGTTGACTCGTTTACCATGTGGCATATTGAGGTGTTTAATACTGCAACAAAAACTCGGCAGATTGAAAATGTCTGGTCCACATAATAGAACGACCGGTGGGGGAAACCTGGTTTGATTTTAGTCCAGGGCAAACCAGGACTCCTGCATTCCTGCCTTTCACTAGGAATTAGCATATTCGTTATCGCTTGCGAGATTGATATAAATGTATGCTTCCATATGTGCGTTTATAGCGAGGGAAGCCGCCGCCGTCGTAAGGGTGAGGCGCCGTTCGCCCGTAGGGCCCGAACTGGCGTGGAATTAAACATGACACTGTTTTTTGTTTCTCTTCTTTTCTTCGCTTTCTTTCTCCCCGTACACGTTCTCCTCGGACCGTCGTTAGGCGAACCGCTCCGAGCTGGAAAGTTCTGCCAGAGTTACATAAACGCATAAACACTGGGGCTGTGGAGAGAGGTCGTGAACGAGTGGGGGGAAAAAAAAAGAGGGAGAGCGAGAGAGAGAGAGAGAGAGAGAGAGAGGGAGAGAAAAAGATGAAGACGTACAGGAAAGCTAACCGACACCAAAACGAGCAGGCTTTAATGATTAGGGTCAAAGGTGCTCATGCGCGAGTCGCCATATTCCGATATCGCTCTAAATAAATGTGGAAATCGGAAATTAAAAGCAGGGAGAGGGCAGCTGGGGGGCGCTCCCGTCTCTAAAGGCTGGAATAAAAGGCAGCGGGACAAAGGCGAAATAAAAAACTACCAAATAAAAACAAGGCATTCAACGGCTTGGGCCAATGAGGATGTCAGGCCCAGAACCACAAATGAATGGAATCCATCAGTTTACCGTTGCCGTTGCCATGGGAACCTGACCCGGCATTTGTTCGGACACGGTTTCGCTAGACGCCGGCGCGTTGTCCTTGGTTAACATGGACACTTGGTAGACCCTGGTGATTCAAACACTCCAGAGAACATTCTGTGTATAACAAGCTATTGAGTCAGGTCTGCGGTTCTTTTATTTGAGGGTTGATTAATGTGAGTGCCGTGTGTGTATGTGTGTGTGTGTGTGTGTGTGTGTGTGTCAGCGTCTGTGTGTGCGTGAGTGCTCGTGAGGCGCGTGTTTTTCGCATTTCCATTGGTACATTTCTCCATTTGCTCCTGCAAACCCTCCCGAAGTCTCGATCGTAACCGCTAGGTGTTTAAGTGTTCTCACGTTCTGTTTGGTTAACGGTAAATAGCCAGCGGGCAGGGAGAGCCGTGAGTTATCACATTCAGACCCAGGCACTCAACACATTTTTTGGAAGTGGGTGATGATTCATATTCCAAATGGCTTGCAGATGGGAGACGAGCCGCATAGGTCTCAGTGGTGGCTGTTGCTGAGACCCGCTGCACCTGAACACTGAATCAGCTCCGAAAACCCGCCGATTAAATAACCACATTGAGATGCCATTGGCCATAAAGGGTGTGTAAATAAGAGTTTAAGACATTACGCATGCTGTGCAAACGCATCGCCGCTCTCTTCATCCCCTTTCTTATGGGTTATCCGGGTGTCGTTTTGGTGCACAACCAGAGATATGGCTAATAGACTATAACTCTCGCAGCACTAACTCAACATCTATGTTTTTATGTTCATGCTGTGAGGGATTCCTTAATGGACTCGTCATAAATGCATCCACAAGGTCATTCTTCCCATCATGCTGTATGTGTTTCGACAGACTCCATTCGACAGACCCCACAGTCCCCCAGAAATGTTTCTTTTGCCCATCCAAACCCCCAGACCATTGTCCAGATCCCAGAGGACATGGATGAACCCTGGAGCACCTTTTTCAGACTTGGACCTTGAGTCTCGGGCTATACCGTCAAACCTATCAGGCCCAGTCAAACATGGAAGACTAAAGGAAAAGCAAGGAGGGGAACTCTTTAAGAAGATGATCATGAGGGACATGGAGAACATGGCATTTCGGAGCAGGTCGGCACCTCGCGCTAGGATGCCTACAGGTACACAATGCGATCGAGGTGGACAACGGGGCTCGAACCCAGGACCTTTTGGCTGAGACGTACAGGAAAGCTAACCGACACCAAAACAAGCAGGCTTTAATGATTAGGGTCAAAGGTGCTCATGTGCGAGTTGCCATATTCCGATATCGCTCTTCCCGTCTCAAAAGGCTGGAATAAAGAGTCAGCACCTTGCGCTAGGATGCCTACAGGTACACAATGCGATCGAGACAATGGGGCTCGAACCCAGGACCTTTTGGCTGCGAGTAAAACACCGTAGCCACTGTTCTGGAAGAAGAGGTGGAGGACGCAGGGTCAAAAGCGAGCGGTCCCGCACCTTCAGTCCACTGTCGCGGCGGGCCCGTCCTCCATTCGTTCCCTCTTAAATCAGATCCACATGGAAGTGCTTAGTCTGCACATCGCCGCACATCTTCCCCAGGTCCACCAAAAGTCGACCTGACTGTTCGCCATGGGCTGTCCCATTAAAAGTTTAAATCTTTTTGAAGAGCGCTTCAAACGATTCGCTACTTGCGTGTATGTTAATGGTGCTTCTGGAAGGCCTTTCTGAGAGAGAGATAACTGGCTCACGACTTCGCTGTTATACAAGGAATCATCAGTAATTCTGCTATATTTACCTCCTGGGTCAGTGGCCGCGGTAGAAGACCGTGATATTCGAGTTGTGCATTTCGCAACGAGTATCAGACAGGCCTTGGCTGGCCGGCTATTGATTTCCACATCCCCACAGGGGCGCGCCTTACGTTGTTCAAAAAACACAAGCTAATCAGATTACATAACCGCGTCTTTAATGGGAACTTGCGAGATCTAGGATGGGTCTCACAAGGCTGTCACGTCAACGTCTGAGAAAACGATCAACACACCTACATATTTTGGGTAACGACGCGAAGTCTGGGAAAGACGGCGTCGGTTTTCGCGGACAAGGTCCTCACCACATTTGCACACAGACGCAAAAAACCGCACATTAGGCAAAGCATTCCTTGTATTGTTGACACCGAGCTATGCGTGCGTGTGCGTGTGTGCATGTGCGTGTGTGTGTGTGCCAGTCCAGTAGAGTTCCTTAGGTGCACATGGCAAAGTCATACATGATGTCACACAATCCCTACTAGACATCACATTCATCAGCATTGATTTGCATCCAGCAGGGCCCGCACTAAAGCGTTTTCTAAGCACCCCCACCGTACATGGAGATATGTGCGGGTGTAACGTTGATGAGCGTCCCATTACAGCCAGAGGCGGGTGGGGGGGGGGGTTTGTTCAATGATGACAGCCCCACAAGGAGCAACCATTTAACACTCATTATCCCGTCAGTGTGTGTGGGGCGCCGGAAGGGGG
>JAOPJI010000092.1:7595987-7613347 GCA_027122695.1 Merluccius productus
ACACACACACACACACACACACACACACACACACACACACACACACACACACACACACACACACAGGCACACACACATGAACCCAAGTTAGAGCTGTCAGAAGCGCCATTTCTCTGTATAGATAATGATGCTGCAATTTACACAATGGAAAATTCTCTGAAAATGCCAGAGGCACACACACACACACACGCCACACACACACACACACGCCAAACACACACACACACACAGACACTTACACAACCACATTCATTACAGTGTATTATTGCATACAATTCTCACGACTTGCCTCTGTCTGCTAGACGCCCCAGCTCCCAGTCCGGCTACGTTACACAGTAGGAGGTGTATTCCGGAGGAGGGGGAGAGCCCTGCGCTGGCTAACCCACCCCCAGCGCACTCTGCCTTGGACCTGTTCAGCTCTCCGCCACTCCCCGCCTCCGTTCCCTCGAGCAACATCGCAGTAAGAGACATGTTGCGTTCCGCCTGTTATACCTCTTTGCTCACAGAGGCGAAATAATACACTTTGTTCGTTGTCCCTCTCACTCTCTTGTCTTTATTTGTCTCTCCCTCTGTCTCTCTGTTTTTGTCCTTCTCGGTCTCTCTCTGTCTCTCTCTCTCAAATTAATTTAAATTCAACAGAGCTTTATTGGCATGGAAAATTTACATTTGCATTGCTAAAGCGATTCAACATTTGAACAAAGGTGAAATAATGTGTCCGCTTAGTAAAAATATAAAAAGGTAGCTCTCTCTCTCTCTCTAGCCCAACTCTATGCCCAGAAGTAGAGTAGCGGCGTCGGTTCCCGAGAACCTCAGCCTCTTCCTGGACCCGCCGTCCAGAACGGAGGAAGGCACCAAGGTGAAGAAGCTGTCCAAGGACTCCATCCTCTCGCTCTACGGCTCCGCCCCCTCCGTGCACGCCAACGCCATGGCCGCCCAAGGTGAGCCACACGACAGGACTTCCCAGGCAAGCCTCTGTCAGTAGAAACTCCTCCGCCAATGTAGCTCCTTCACCTATTTGATATTACAACCGGCTCTGTGTAGCCCGGTGCGATCCTGTGTAGCTCAAAGGCCATGGCATTAACGCTGTCAGGGTCAGGAGTTTAGGTCCCACTCAGGCCGACCTCGCTAAGAAATGTACGCCCTCGTATCATCACGAGCGTCTCAGCTAAAGACACTTACAGTTGTTCAGATGTTTGACTTCAGGCTGTTCACGTATTGGTTTTCGTTGCCTCTGTCCTGTCCGTCAGCCGGCCTGTACATGAATCCGATGGGCTATCCAACACATCCGTACGGAGGCTCCTACCACTCATTGGGCCAGATAGGAGGAATGGGCGGGGCCATGATGCCATCGCAGATGGCCATGGTGGGGCGGTCGCAGAGCTCCATGGCCATCGGCGGCGCCCACCAAAACGGCATGATGGGCGCCCACGCGGCACACGCCGGCATGGCTCAACACCCGTACATGTCCGGGATGAACAGGCCCCAGGGCATGATGGGACATCAGCAGAACGGCATCGTGGGACAACAGCAGCACCCCATGATCGCGCAGCAACAGATGGGCGGGTTGGCCAGCTTACCCCACCCCCAGCAGGTGTACGGAGCACATGGCCAACAGCCCCAGCAGCTGCAGTGGACCGTTTCCCAGGTAGGTTCATGTCGTAGGGACGGGAATCGGCAGGGACCTCGCGATACAATCGTACGAAGATGTTGTGAGCGCCGATACGATATGCGCTGCGATTCTGTAAATATTGCGATACCAGATTACTTCTTTGGGGGGGGGGGATTGAAAAAAACTTGAATAAATCGAATAAACTATAGCACCCTCTGTAGGACGGTACTTTTATATCCCAATTCTTTTTTCGCCATCCCTACGCTGAGGTATGTTTTTTAATGAATTATGAATTGGAAAACACCACAGTATAACATTGATTTGGTGTTCTTTCTTTCAGATGAGCCAACAAATGGCGGGCATTAATTTCTACGGGACCAACGGTGGCTCCGCGACGGGACACGGCGGTCAACAGACGGGAGAACCAACAACCTCAAGCTCCGCCCACATGGCAGCGCACGTTTGGAAATGACGACTTCCAATCCGGAGATGATTGAGAAGTGACATCGTAGAGATATGTGGATTTAAAACTTAACTTTTTCTATAGCAAGCAAAGAGGGAGTCAGGAGTGGAGGAAGGGTTGAGACGGGCCAGGGAGGAGTTTGGAGACCCGTGTGGAAAAAGGTGGTGTGGCAGGATACGAATACTACCTCTCCCGCTCTCTCCCTCACCTCTCTCTCTCTCTCTCTCTCTCTCTTTCTCTCTCTCTCTCTCTCTCCCATGCACGCACATGCTTCCTGTCCGCATCCAGGGCCACGTTAAGCAGATCTGCGTTGTTGCCCTGACAACGCTGCAGCCCAGACAAACACAGGCGAACCCAGACACCTCAGAATACAGGGTCCCAAGTCCCAACACAAAACCTTAGAGCAGCGGCTACCAGCTAGGATGGCGCATCGCAAGTGTGTGTGTGTAAGAAAGTGTGTATGTGTGTGTAAGAAAGTGTGTGTGTGTGTGTGTGTGGAAGAAAGTGTGTGTGTGCGCGCGTGTCTAAGCTGGTGTCCACCACCCATCTCTATCGGTGGCCTACACACGTTTAGTATTTTTCTAAACGCTAAAGAGATTGCTAAAGAGATTGCTTGCCCGCCTGATTATTTAAACCACTGGAGAAAGTATTATCTTATCCCTTATTATTATTATTTCTTTTATTATTTTTTATTATTATCTAAGACCCCCACTGTTTGACGAGACAGAGCATCTACAACAACAGCTACCTGAAGAGCTCCTGTCCACACGCCTCTGAAGGGTTTCAGGAAGAATCATGTCTTTATCTACTACACTTGCTGGAAAGTCTTCTCGAGATAATTGGAAAACCAAAGATCAATACTAGCTTTATTTGTGCGTACCATAATTCCAACGTGCTTTGTGACATTTGTACTACATCTAACGGGATTACACCACAGATGTCTTTCTGTGAAACAAGAACGAAGGATCGGACGCAGTTCACCGCAGTACTTTTCCGTTGTGCCGCGGACGGTTAGCTAGTCTTTCAATACTACCTATGGCCACAGCTGATCCGAGGTGGGCGTCTCCCTTGGACATGTGAAATCACTGTGCTGTTCCCTCTCCTAAGGGGTGTGACACCTGAGGAACACCTGGCACTGAATGTAGACAGGAATGTAAATAGGACGCAAAAAGCCCGCACACCTCAAGCCGTACCCCCCTGCACAACAGTGAGCTCAGAGAGAGACGTTTTTTCGAGAGCAATGTAAAGAAAGAAAATAAAAGTATAGAATAGATGATGAACGACGAGGGGGACCGGAAAAATGGCGGTTGTGGGTCCATTCATATTTCACTGATGCTTCCATGGACTGCATGATGAGAATGTCTATTTACGTACCTATGATTGTATGATTGATTGATTGTATCGGTGTGTGGGGATGTGTGTGTGTGTGTGTGTGTGTGCGTGTGCGTGCATGCGCGATGGCGATGAATTTGTCCCCCGAATGTGTATCGCCGAATGTCTCTGTTTTAAAGGTCCACGTGTTTTATGTTTTTCCAAGTGCTGTTTCATTTGCGAGGAGGAAAACAAGTTTCATCTGCCTTTGTCATTTTGACAGAACTTCTTTGGGGGAAAAAGTAAACTCATAAGCAAGCAAATCAGATTTGGCCACTCTCAAACAGCAGAGCAAGCAAAGGCTTGTCAAAATGTGCAATACCAAGCGAAAATAGCTTTTATCAAAATAGTATATTTAAGAAACAAATAGTCATTTTGAAGGCAACCAGGAAATCTCGTTATAGAAACTATAAAATACCGAAAATTGACGTAATTGGAAAAATGAAAAGACCTTTAAATGTCAGTCTGTTTCACCAGATCGATATGTACTGTATAATGAAAAAAAAACATGTCTATGAATGTCTGTCCGTGAATGTATTGACTACAGTTTGATTGTGAATATCCATGTATTTGTCTCAATAATTCTGTGGCTTGTATACTTGATATTCTTTGACGGTATGTCGATGACTTCAATTGGTTTATTTAAATATGTCGTGTTTATACTAAAGATACACCATCAGCTCTCAGCAACTCAATCGTAAACCTCCACCCATCGATCATGTTGCACACAGCACTTGCTATGCCATCACTTGTTCCCCTCAGTTTCTCCTATTTCACCACCAGATGTCACGCAGGAAGGCTGATCTATCCATCATACCTCTAGGTGGACACGGCCACTTGTGATGTCACAATATGATACTATTTGAAATGGCTTGTCACGGCTAGTCAACATCACGCTGGTGGTACAATAGGAGCCCTGTTACACGTTTTACCTGACTTTTATTTTCAGGAGGTTTCATGGAAACGGCGTGACCATTTTATGAGGAAATAATTTCAAAATAATTTCATTTCATTTATCATTTTCAATTTCCAAAATAAGTAACATGAAAGTGGCGGAAGGATCCAGATGATTGACCGCATTTAGTCTGTAGCACAGCCTCCTCATATCAACAACACAGATATCAACTCTTTCTCATCATCAACATTGTTTGGTTTGAGCACATGCAGCCAAGAGTCATATTTAGCTTGTTTGTTTGGAGAGTGCAGCCAAAATGACACATCGCAGTTGGCTCTTCATCTCGGAGCAATATTAGTTTATGAAGAAAATGCGTTGGACTGAATCCTGCTTGATGTAAAGCAACAGTGTTCTCGCTGTACCATTTGAAACGATCCCCAAATAACACGCAGGTCACCAAATTTTTTATGTTTTATTTATATTTTGTTTCCTTTTTTTTATAAGCCGGCTGGAAACATTTGTTCGTTCTTCTATAATGTTTTGGCTTGTATAAAAGCAAATCGAAGCTAAGAATGTATCTTTTATGTACTGACCAGTTCAAATAATGTGTACTTTATCCATCAGATTGATATTGCTGTATATTATATTTCTTACATTCAAGTTGAATGTTATGTTCTTTTTAGGTCTGAACATTTAATACGGTATGCTTTGCCTTTTCTTGTTTTCATGTTCACACCAGTTTATATATAAAACTTGTGAAGATGTATATGTAACGTAATATCCTGTTCCGTGGCAATATAATAAAATATTTTGATGAAATTCTAATACTGGTTTTTCATTGACGCACGTACGGTCTCTCATACTTTAGGTATCTCTAAAACGAATGCATATGCAAAAAAACAATTTAAAATAAAATCCATGTCAAAGGTTAGTGATTCAAATAATCTTTATTGACTTTGCGTCCAGATGTCAATGGGCATGCAAATACAGGCTTCTGAATCTGAAAGTTTCATTTTTTTTTCTTCATAGTTTGCTTCTATTTTCTTACAAAACTACGTGCACCTTAAGTAATCAATTCGGCAGCGTACAAACCACAAAAATACCAGTTTTACATTATCAAATACTGCACATAGAAAACATTTACAAAGCACAGGTATAAAATTACAGCTCCCTTCGTTCCTTCCTCGCCGTGAACCACATGCTAATTAGCTTTTTTTGTATTTTTACACCGACTCTCTGGAGACTCCCTGGAGGAAAAGCTAAGGCCAGCGAGGAACAGACAACCATCGACCGACCGTGTGTGTGCTGTGTCTTGCTCATTTCAACATGCTTTAGGTAGGTGGTCATGCCTGTTTCCCCGCTCACCTGGTCAATCGGGAAAGTATAAATAAAAACAAATAATCAACCTACACTAGAGGCTAAGTGTAAATGAGTGTCGGTACAAATTGTACTTGTATGTTCAGGAATGTTGTTGTTAAGGAGCATAGTGTCTAATCCATGCTTTACCTAAGATAAAGGGAATGGGATGTCACTTCAGCTAACAAGTGGCTATATATGTGTATGTGTGGGTGTACATTGTATATCACTTTTGGGTGTATTTGTGTGTGAGGTTGTGCCTTGCAGTGTTTGGCATGAAGACAGTTGCCTCTAGGAAAGTGGAGCTACTGTGGTCTCCTTGTCTACTGCCATAGAGCTTAGGGAACCAAAATGGCTACTCTGGAAGCTTGTGCTGAGAAGGGCAATGAGAAAGGACAATTATCAACATGGCCGATGACAAACATGGTCCACAGTGGAATTACAACTTGCCAATTGGGAATGAAGTAGGCCTAAGTAATGAAACAAGCAAATGAACCAAAACACATTTTGGATTCTTTAAAACAAGCAGTGCTACATTGGCAGGCAAAAAACACGGGTGGCATGTATCACAACCTTGGAAAGTAAAACAAATTATAATCATAACCATAATAATAATATGGTATTCATTCAAGCTATGGGGGCATTTTTTGTAAATCAACTGCCCCTGATTTAAATGTCACATTGTATAACCTCAATTGTTATAAATTCAAAATCTTCACTCTCCACACAATTTCATTAGATTATCGTCTATTACTATGGCAACCCTGTCTCCAGAAGCACACTCACCTCTCGAGGCTGAGGGTGTGTTTTGGATGTAATGGCAAAATGAAAGAATCCCACTGATGATTTAACAGGCTCTCAAAATTAGGAAAATAGAGAAAAGGCTCAAATCAAGCTACTTCATTATAGTATCTTGCCTCTTAAATAATTCCCATTGATTCCCAAGACATTGTATTGAGTACACTTTTGATTACATCATCATCATCATCATCATCATCATCATCATCATCATCATCATCATCATCATCATTCATAAATCATATTATAATAATTATCATACCAACGATCAGTCAAGAAGATTACATACATAAGTCATCAACAAACCATGCGGCAAACATTTTCTCTTTCAACGTATGGAAACATGTATAATTCCATCAGGTTGCTCAATAAATGATTTAGTCGTTGCAAAGGGGTACAGTAGCCACTGTGGAAAATCTCGCCAGATTAAAACATACAGAGGCATATATGCGTGCTTTTGTAAATAAGAACAGAGTTGTTCTCATGGCTGAGCGTGAAAGGACAAAGACAATAAAAGTAGAGTCCACCTGAACCATGCAGGCAAGGCTCCTTAGGAAAATAGTCTTCAGTGAGACTGCAACAAATAGAAGACTAAATTACACTCATTTCTAGTGTAATGATTAAGAAATACATTCGGAAAACTATGCATATACACATATATAACAGTGGTAACATTTTTTCAAGCAAAATACAATTTGTCAAAACGTTCAAATTGTGTGCTACGATCGTGAAGCGATATCTCCCGGAGAAAAACAATAAGGCCATGGGCCTTATTCGACTAGCGGCCATCTTGGTTCCATCCACCGCTAGTTGGGCGGGAACTGAATAAATGAATTCTGCATTCAGTTCCCCCATCCAGCAAGCACTCAGAACCAAGATGGCCGGCGAATAAGGCCATTGTAAACTGAACAAGCCCTCGTCACAAGAAAATCAAAAGACAGAGATAGCCACTGTCTTTTCACCCTACACCGACACCTCTTTGAATAATTCTTGCCCTCTCCTTACAAAAATAAAAGGATTTTTTTTCAACCCAAGAACCCATGTTTAAATATGAAGGTTATTTTTTTAGCCCAAATACAATAACTGCAAATGTTGTATAGTAAAAGCGTATGTGGTAATTAAAATATCAGTAGACGGTAAAATGCAATGGAATTACATTCCAGGCAATGAGCATCCTCGCCCAAAACCTCTGACTACCAAGATATGCCGGTGCTTATGGACAACATACATTTACATTCGACCCTTGAAGCTGAACTACAGTGTGGAAAAAGTGCATGGGGGACACAGAGAGGGCCCTGGCTATCTGAACGAATGTAAAAACATACATCAAGAACAACAGGAACTATGACCCCTCTTTCTCTCTCTCTCCGCTCTCTGATTGTCAAATTCACCCTATATTATACCAACCTAAGAGAATAAGCAATCATTTCATTTGTTTATGTGTCCCTCTGTCGTTGTCTGAGGCAAAAACCCTTCTAAAGCAATCTCGCATTCACCATGGCACTTCTAATTTGTGCTGGTGAAACATTTCCCAGAATAGTTGGACATCTGCCGATAACGCAATCTCTGTCAATCAATAACATTGAACGCTCTGCACACAGAACTAAGAGGAGCATACACATCTCCATTACCTTGTATATCAGAGTTTAGAGGTATGGTTTTTTGCTATAGCCTACACAGATAATGGCACACACACTACTCATGGTTGCCGTAAAACATGTATGTGCTCTTCAAATTCAAATGAACGTGCTCTCATCAAACTGGCTGTCCTTCATGATGTCAGATTGCATTCCCACACGATTATGTCATTTCATTTCTTTTTCCAAATGTGTTGGTATTAGCCGTGCAGTCTAAATCAAATCAAGTATAAAACAGAGGGATGCTTCGCTTACTATTTTTTAAAATGGAGAAAGAAATGCAAACTAAGCATGAATCTTCCTAATCTAAGACCCTGATCCTTCACCTAAATTCCGTAATGGAGTTTAATAGTGACTTTATAGTAAATATCTACATCTCTCTATCAATTTACTCTTTATATACCTCCATATGTGTCACAAAGTTCAATAAATACATTGTTTTAAAGTACATTTATAAACACACCAATTTTTTTTAAAGAAAGGCATTATTTCAACAGAAGCCCCTCTTTTCCAGAAATGAATTTGCATACATCGCTGTGCACTCTTTCCATTCTTAGCCTCAATGAGTAAAATCTGGTTAACATTGTGTAGCTACATAATATACAGCAAAGAGACATACAATCTCATACATGTTCCAAGGACGCTGGAATTCACGTGAAAAAATATCAATAGTCAGCTTAAAATTTTACCAAGGACTAAACATTCAGCAGTGAACAAGGATTTGGGTTTTTTTTGCCCTAGATTTTACAAGTTATCTCAGGTTTATCTTTTGAATAAATAATTTATTTCCATTTTAGTAATCGCCCTATTCAAACAAATGAAAAAAAAAAAACTTCTTTAAATCTCCTAACAATCACAAAAGGCGCGCGTTAAAGAGGACGTGTGCAAATACCAAGAATATAAGTCCTTTTTTTGTTTTTACATCATGCTAGCGGTCCACAAAAATAGCGAGATAAGGTACACAAAATTAGTTCATATACATGACTACAAATTACAGGCCCAGCCAAGATTTGCCCCAATATTTGAAAGGATTCCCCTCCATGGGATCTTGCAGGCAGTAGTGTGTGCTAAAGGGCATAACAGAGTCCAGGGGACTTTTTCTTTAGAGGGGTCAAAAGGGGAATGTGTGAGCTGATCAATAATTCAATCTTAAGATCATTTTTTTGGTCTGTTTGAAAAGCACTGAAATTTGAATTCTGCTAAGACAATTCAGCTTCAGCTCAAGTACACAGCAAAATGTATACTATTTATATTGGGGGACATTGCAGTCTTCAGAATGTGTATTTATATAAGTTTTGTTTTAACCCTAAAAACAGTTTCACAATAGCCAAAAAATTGCCACAAGAAGTAAAGATACAAACATTTTGTGGAACAGTCAATGTGTAATCAACTAGCCCATCAGATATTAAAACTAGAACATATTTTACCCCTAATCCTTTTCACTCCTTAGATACCATCTAAGTTGAAAGCAAAAAAAAGTAATACAAAATATAGACCATAACCACTTCACAATTGTGTTTTTGACACAAGTGGTATTGTTTAAAATCTGTGTATCATGATTATACATATTTTTTCAAAGAAATGAAAATACATGTATTGTACATAGAAATTCCCGTTGTTAGCACTTATAAAAGTAATATATTTTCATATAATTAAAAATCCCAAATTTGGACCCAAAATATTTGGACATTAAATGCCTAGGGGTAAAATAGATCTGTTTTATTGTTGTACAAATATCTGAATAAAGAAATGGGCAATTATCTTGAAAATCTTTAACTAAAGACATTTTAGATACATCATGCTGGCATTCAATTATAGAAAATTATAGGCCTAGATATATCACAAAGTGTGCAACCAAAATTAACACATTGATAGACAAGTTGTCAATCATTGCAGGTTCTGGAGCTAAAGTGCCCTTTTGAGAGAATAACAATATAATTCAAATTAAATAAACAAACAAAAAACAGACAAATTAATATACCCCCTAAGTGTGAGAGCGTAATATTTTTCAGGTCTCTGAAAATGCCCCCTACTCCTTAAAAAAAATACAAAAATAAAACAATTTGGCAGACCGATAAACAGCCAGCAAAATAATACTGACATAAACATTGTCACGGATGATGATGAGGCAGACATCAACAACGTCATACAAAATTTGACATTTAAATCCACATGTACACGTGTAGAGCAGTTGTCCAGGTGAGGTGCAATTTACTGACAGTTGGAAAAGAGTGACCTAAGAAAAAAGTAGGAAGGTTAAAGATTTAAGTTTGCCTCTGTAGCATAGGTCGGTCGTTGGCCTGTGTGCAAGTTCAGAATATAATCCGCCAAGAGAAAGACAGGACTCACTTTCCAAAGAACCAGGAAGAAGAGTGCAGAGAGGGTGACATCAAAACAGTGACACTGATGATGGGGCTCTAAACAGTCCGGGTGCTGGTATAGAGTATACAGTATATATATATATATATATATGTATATATATATACTGTATACAGGACTCAGTTTCCCAGAGTGCCTTGGGCGTCGTGTGAGTTGGAGAGTCTGACGCCTTGAAGTCCCGGAGAGGTTTGGAAAGCTTTTTAGCGGGAACCTCTGGTTTTCAAACGAAAAGTGGATTTTCATAAACAGCCATATAGCTGGATGACTTGGTCATAATAAGTCCTTGTGTGGTCGCTGAATGGTGATTCTGTTTCGCCCTAGCCCAGCCACCTCCCCAACCTCAGTGCAGTGCTATTCTACTCGGACTTGATCGCAAAATAAATAAATAAATATAAATAACGCGCACTATATAATCCTACAACTAACTATGCGGTTCAAAGCAAGCAAGGACAAAAAAAAAAAAAAGATTTAAGCGCTTGGAAAATGTCATCCCAGGGGGGAACGTGCAGAATGCAGCCAATACGTACATTAACACAAAGAAGTAGAATAACTATTTATCTATATACTTTTATAGAAACTCAGCCCTGTGGACATTATACATTAGCGCTGTTGCTACCTCACATAATAGTCACAATGTGAACACCCGAGTCGGTAGCACAGGGGACACTAACGTTTGGCCTATACCGTTCTCAACTTGTGTGTGTGTGTGTGTGTGTGTGTGTGTGTGTGTGTGTGTAAAATGTATATTTTTGCATTACATCTAAGTCATCGACTCTGCTACATATCCATACTCGCTTATATATTATATCCTAGTGCCACTGCTATGTATAGTAATAATTATAACAATAATAATTGCTTTGGTTCTTTTAAAAAATAAAGTTATTCTGTCTTTAGTTTGGCATAGAGAGTTTAGGACCTGGCAGCGGGATGGTGTGGGAACTGTGCCACCGGTACCTGGGGGTCTACCTGGGGGGGGTCTTATGGGACGGCACCCAGCCAAACCCTCGATACCCTGGTTAGGAGGAATGTGGGGATGTGCGTGTGGGAAATGCTACATGTTTTGGTTAATATTAGTGATGGTGACTCGATGCTGGAATGATGACGTGCTGTCATAGCTAAGGAGAGACCCGATGGAAATAAAGGTGTGCGTGCGTGCGTGCGTGCGTGCGTGTGTGCGTGTGTGCGTGTGTGCGTTGTGTGTGTGTGTGTGTGTGAGAGAGAGACGGTTGGACGATGCGATGGGATCAAGTATGTGTTTTCTCTATGTGAATAAAGTGTGCTTTCCTCCACTGGGGCACATGGGTGTGGTTGTGTGTGTGTGTGTGTGCATGTGTGTGTTAAATGCCTACCTGCCCTGTGCTTCAAACACAGTATATAGTATATATTATATATACTACACTGCATTTGTGTTTTTGTATGTGTGAGAGTGGTGTGTATGCGTGTGTGTGTTTGTGTGTATGCGTGTAAGTAGGGTGCGCCTGTGTCTAGGAGCAGGAGGGGCTGGTGGCGCTCTCCAGGGAGGACTGGGAGAGGCGTCTGGTGAGGGGCCCGATGCTGGGGTCTGCCAGGGAGGAGGTAGGGAACAGCTTGAACCAGCCACTGACTGTGGCAGACAGGTCCAGGTCATCCAGCAGAATCTGGGCCATCCCCATGAAGCACTTGTGGTCCATGCGGCCATAGTCGCCCCATACTATGACCTGGACACGAAGGGAGAGATTACACATATAGGTCATAAGGTAACGTCGCCAGGTCGTTACTAGGGACCTATGTTGATTTAGGATTTCACAGGACTACAACTCTCTTGAGTCCTCCCAATATGGCGGGGTATCGGCAACAAGAAATCCCATGATGCATGCTGATGTACAAGCCCTATAGGGCAGTTCAATTAATATGCTGCTGAAGGAAAGTGGGGAAGGAAGGAAGGAAGGAAGGAAGGAAGGAAGGAAGGAAGGAAGGAAGGAAGGAAGGAAGGAAGGAAGGAAGGAAGGAAAACCTACCTGGAGGACTTTGCCCTGAGGACTCTCGTCAAACAGCAGAGCTTGCTGGTAGGTGGGTTCCAGAGACTTCTTCACTACTTTGGTCTTCTTCTTGGCCAAGCACACGCCGTTCTCCAGCACATACACCTTCACGTACGTGGCTGAGGGCACAGACAGATACGGACACACGCATTTTACAATCTAAACGTTGATTATAAAAAGCGATATATTCCCGCATGGTTCTACGTTACCTGGCGTGTTTTTGGAACCTGGTTTAGGGGTCAAGCCTCTGGCCTGGTTGACCTCCACTTCCAGCTGCCCTCCTCTGTCCACCATGCCCACATGGACGTCCCCTAAGATCACACAACATACACGCAGGGTTTCAGCATCACTACACACAGAAGAGATAAGTAAGCCCTTTGGATTCAACAAAGTCACGTATGTAGATAATGCAATGCAAAAAAAGTAGTTGCGCAGTTGCAGTTTGCAAACCTTCCTAATTTTAATATTAAGTATTAAAGAGTTAAACATCAAACCAGCAAACTTTCAGTACGAGGCCATCTGCTCTCCTTACCTACCCGCTGAGATAAACGTCGTCCTCATTAACTGCAATCAACTTTATACGTTATGTCCGCAGTACCGGACATATACTGTAGAGGGAGACAGAGAGCTGCAGGTCTGCTCCCAACAGCAGGCATCGCTTCAAAGCCCATCTCTCTTTCTCCCACTTACAGTGACCTTTTGTATTAAAGATTTATATCTCCAGCAAGATTAACTATATCCTCACTGAGGGAAAAAAAAAACACTAGTGCAATAAATAAATAAATAAAAATAAAAATAAAACAGCAATTTTGATTTGATTTATTTAGACTTTTACAGTAAATGTAATCGAAAAACAATCAGACAGACAGGAAAGTACGTTCCCCTGTTGGGATCACCTTTCAAATACGCACTCTGACGAAGTTAAGCCAAGGTATGATCTGGTTAGACCTCATGATGCGATTAGACTGGATGTCATTGTTGACTTACCCATGGAGGGCGTGGCAAGGGTCTGACGTCCGACAATCTGGGCGGGGCCAAGTCCATCCAGGAAGTCACTGAACTGGCTCTCGGGACCCAGGCGTGTGGTAGGGAAGACAAAACTGGAAGAGAGGACAGAATTAGTGTGAGGATGGATGGATGGATGGATGGATGGACGGATGATGGGTGGATAGATGGATTATAGATGGATAGGTCAGATGGATGTTTTCCTATGGATGGACAGATGGATGGACTTATGGATGGAAGCTGAAAAAGAGGAGTGCATGGAAGACAATGGATGGATGGTTGATGAATGTATGATGGATGGATTGATGATAATTGACGAATGGATGGATGGATGAACATACAGATAGACAAATGAACAAAGGATTGGATCCCAAGGCAGGTTGAACAATGGCTGTGCCGCCCGACACGCGGTGGGACTTGAGGGACAGACACTCACGTTCCATCGGAGCTGTTGGAGTTGGTGCTGCCGTCTGTGGACTCCTTGCTTCCCTGCCGCGTCACCCGGTTCCTCATCTCTACGGCGATGCCCGTCTCGGTGCTGCGGCGGATCGTGCTGCGGAGCTTCTTGGTCCCGCCGTCTGAGGGGGGCCACAGAGGTCACAGAGTTCACAGGTGCTGAGCGCGTCGCCGTACGCGACCCCAATAGCATGGGATAATCTAGTGTGGTAATCCCCCTCCCCCGCGAGCCATGGGTGTTAAAGGGAAGGGCGTGATTAGGACGCCGATGATATAGTCTGTGTAACATAGGGTGGGCCTGGAGCCTGTGAGCCAGCCGCTACCACTCCATGGCGGTAGCATCGACCGAGTTCAGATGGGTTTTAAGACCCCTTCCACTTTCGTTCAACAGCCCTTTATTCCCGTTTGATTTATCTGGCACTACAGTCGAAACCGGCAATACAGATTGCATGAGAGGACTTTGTTGGGTGGTCTAGCACTCTGGTATGAGGTATGTGGTCCAAAGTTAACAGGACATTTTAAGCACTGGAGCAGATTACAGAGCAATGATGATTAATGAATTATTAACCTTGGCCTGGTTGAAGCTTCTTTTTGACATTGGTCAAGTCAAGTGTTGACTGGTGTAGGAGTCCAGTATGGGGTTATGAATCCACATTATTTCCCCAAATAAGGAATACAATAACCGCTCCTTTCAAGTTGACAAACGCTAAAACACAAGCCTAGTGAATCTTTTGATATACATAACACTAATAAACTTAAAGGCGCATAGCGCCTATCTAAGCAAACGTTGCAAAATGCTTCTTGTGTGATTAAAATCAAACACAGAAACGGTCTGAAAGATACCATATGAGGCTATCTGTACGACCGCTGATAGCAAATCTTGGCACACTGGCCATCTCTCACAACTGGCTCTTAACCATTAGCCCTGCTCTGAATCATTATGTGGCAGAGCGGAGATGAAACGAGAAGCAGCGCATGAGAGAGAGAGAGAGACAACAGCTCCACTCGGCTCCTTCTGCAAACATCTCAAAAATGCTTAATTTGAAGAGTCCTCACACAGGAGCCAAGGCAATCAAACCCACGATCCACTGGGATGCCTGCAATACCGGAGAAACATCCCGAATTCCTTGGAAAGTCATTAGTCGAAATGTTTGTGGACACACTGGACAGTTTTACGCTCTATCCAGAAGGACACCTATGGTGGTAGCCTCCAGCCACCGGGCCTACTGACACTAAAATGCACGCTGGCACACACACATAGACACGTGCGCACACACACACACACACACACACACACACACACATTAACTAAGATAATAACAGTATTTAAGACATCGTATCGTAAGACGAAACGGTGGTATAAAATGACAAAATGATGAATGCAAATATTGATCACATCTCCCAGCCCTATTAAGTGCAGAACTTTATATTATAGGTTATAATTCAATGACCAACAATAACTGACAAAACCGTTTTTGCCTTAAATACCTGCCAATGCACCCCCTTCTACAAACACCACCTAGACCACAAAGACCCGGACCACCACCACCACCCCTCCACCCCTAGCATCACTCCCAAAACCATCAGCACTACCATCGCCACCACTTGCACCACCTCCACTATCCCCATACCACATCCCTCACCCCCCTCCATCATCCCTCACCACTGCCACACCCTCTGTCATCCCCATCACCACCCACTTTATCATCCCCATCATCACCGCCCCCGCCACCATCAATGACCCACCACCGCGTCGACCACACCTTGTGCCCAGCCGGCGCGGTTTATGTTGGCATCGTTCATCCTCACAAGATGGCAGATCAGGGTGGACTACATGGAGAAAACCCCCGAGGTCCAGGAGGACCTTCCTAATGACACATCGCGGTCTCACAGCCTGGAGCTCCCGCTGGCCGGAGGAGATGCGCCGTTTCCAAGGCAAAAGGGCACGGCGACGTACCGCCCCCCCCCCCCCCCCACTTCATTAGCCAGAGCCCCGAACTCCACGCCCATTAAGGCGTTCGCACCGGGCCCCCCCCCCCCCGACCCGTCGCCATGACAACCACCGGAGACAACCGTATCTAGCCCCCCCATCGATATGGCGATAAACAGTCTCACCGTCTCTCACAGAGGCTGAAGAAGAAGAGGGAGAACAAGGGCTTTGGCAGAAGAGACGAGGTGTCTGACGGGGCGGCGTCTGATGGAGACGGTGACACTGAGACTGCCACTTAAACTGCGCTCTATTTATAATTCTACAGTCTCGAACGTTTGCGTTTGTCATGTATGTATGTGTGTGTGTGTGTGTGTATGTGTGTCTGTGCAGGCGTGCAAATTTGTGCATGCGTGAGGAGGACAGCGTGATGCTTCGTTGGGTATGTGAGCACTCTGAAAGACAAAGGGATTACGACGCCACACATCTCCCTTCCCCGCTCGGCAGGCCACAGCAGCAGCACAGACAACGTTGAGGGAGCATTATTGACATACCATCACTGCATCTGAGCGCGTCCATTTAATGCGGTCGGGCATTTTTGACATATCACCCAATCCTAGTTTGTATAGATCCATCGGGCCTGTGAGTGTGCATGTGTGTGCATGTGTGTGTTTGACAAACTCCAACTGCGCTCCTGCTGCCATGACAACTTCCTCCCCTGGATATGGACACAGACAATGCCACCTGAGACAACTGGCGCCATAGCGACCGACAGCCTCATCTCCATTAGACTTTGTATTTTGGTTCCTCTACCAGGGGGCGAATCTTCTCCGTCGGCGGTGCACCTAATGTTTGCTCCGGGACTAAATATGGCTCTGCAAATCACACATCTGACGGCGGCCATGTTTCCAAATGTCATGTGCTTATAAATATTTATCTAGGTTATTAGCGAGTGTCACAACGAGCGGTTGACTTGAGCCCTTGAAACTTTTTTTTTAAAAACATTTTGAAAGCATTTTATTATTAAAGCCTGTCAAAAAACATTTAAGAAGGAATCAGGGGATTTTTGTACGTACAGTATGTTACGTAAGTGTGGAAGATGCGACCATATGCGTGTAGCGTATGTGCAGAAATTCGAGCGACGTGCGGATCAACAGCACGCAGGCAATATGGGGCTGAATGTATTCATAGTAGCCATCTCCGGACTAACAAACAGTAATACGTCCACTTTACTTGGGTATGGGCACGGGTCACTCTGTAACGAGCCGGCCACTCCTCTCCCATCCAAACTCTCATCCAGCAATAGCTGGAGAGATCTATTCCTCTTTCCCCGATTTAATCCCCTCCTCCTTCTTGCATGCGCTCTCTCTCCCTCTCTCCCTCCCCCCCTCCTTCCCTCTCTCCCTCCCTCCCTCCCTCCCTTCCGTTTCCATGGCGATGGCTGTC
>JAOPJI010000092.1:7636159-7646918 GCA_027122695.1 Merluccius productus
GAGAGGGGGGGGGAGAGGGAGGGGGAGAGAGAGAGGGGGGGGGGGGGGGAGAGGGAGAGAGAGAGAGAGAGGATAATAGCGGGATGCGATTATGCTGCCCGCCTAGAAGAACAGCGACGGCAAACAGCGCCCACGTGTGGCGCCGGAAGGAAGCGACGGGAACACATGAATGGGAAGTTCAATTGGTCGGGGTTTATTATGGGATGTCATTGAACGGCTCATTTATACCTAAATTGTTGGTTGTTGGTATTTTACAAGAACGCAGGTGGCAAACCGATAGTTTAACTTCTCATTGGATGAGGACTTATTCTCCCTAATTTAGGCCTAAGTAAGGAATACGTTGCTTTAAACGATATGCACGTGTGCTTAGAAGGCCAAGTAGGCCTATGTAGGCCCCCTTTAATCATTAATTAAGGCTAATTCATTAGGCCCAGGCGTCATTTATTAGCTCGTCGACTGCGATCGCCAGTAGTTGATGAATATAACTTGACACAGTGGTATGTATAAGTTCAGAAAGCCATTACAAAAAATAATAATAATAACCCCCGCCAGCCAACTTGCAAGTTGAAAAATGTGCCTTTCGTTGAAGCCACGCAGGCAGAGAGCCGCTCAAAGGCGCATAAATCAGACGCATGAAGATCAATGCGGCGGCTCCCAGGGGCCGTGTTGCTGTGGCGCTGGGCGCACGTTGTCGCGTCGTTGTTTTCAATTATGGGGGGCCCCCGCTTTGCTCTCTCTCTCACACACACACACACACACACACCTCTCCCCATCTGGCCCACCGCTGCGGTCCACACTCAAACGTGTGGTTTGTGTGTTTATTTCATGCATAGACCATAAACGTGGGTGTGTTGTGAGAGCTAAAGTGTTTTTTACCATTCAACACAATATTATAGATATGCACAATAGGCTAGTGGTTCAAATTGCCCAGTGAAATAAGATGTATGCATTTATTTGTGTGCCTTATAGTGATCCTAAAACCAAAACCACAAGAGGATCTCGAGGATATTTATGAATCCAAATTTGTTTTGTGACATTTAAGGAGATTAAACACTGCTACCTTTCCGATAACTATCCAATATAAGGCATGATGCTTCCTAATACTCAATATGATGCATTACGCAAAGTCTTTTTAATTGTGTGTGTGTGGGCTGCAACATGTGCATGTGTGTGCTCCCTTATTGATATTGTTGCTCCACATTGCACACTGTATAGTTCATAGTTACTTGTGTTTTCTAAACAAGGACAGACTAGGGCAGCAACAAAATAGTGATTGCTTGATTCACTTCTGAATCAATCAAAGGCGAAGTGGTGTCCAATTAAGTCTTCTCGATCGACCTTACCTAATGTCTAGTATGGCTCGCATCCAGATGACAAGCTGAACTATCACTAGTGCATACATTTGCACTAGCAAGTACACCACAGTAGCTCATTTACGGTATTCTCTTTGTGTGACACAGACAGAATAATGAATGTCTGTGCTAAATTTCATCTCATGCCGATTATGTTAGATTGCTACTATCCCAAAATCCCTGTCAGCAGCTACAAAAAAGATATTCCCGAGTCAGCAGAGCCTTTGCCCCTCTGAAGCAGAACAGCGTAGCGCAGTGCTTGGCTCTTACGAGGAGCATATATATTCATATATCATGTAATATTGAAGACACCGATATTGTATATGCTAATGCGATACTGGAACACAGTATTGCTTGGGAATTGTTTACCTCTCTGGGATCAATATTGTTGGACCTGACTAAAATTAAACAATAAGACCTCGGGAGGAGTGCCAAAATCTCTAACATTTCTCACCCACTTGTGGTCCTCCATGGATTTACGTGGCTGTAACGCTTGACACGGAAAGTAAAGTTGTTTCGGGCCTTTCAGGTTTTCAAATTAAATTAATTATTGTTTTAAGCGAATGATTTTATATTTAAGTAAGTGATACACTTCTGACATATTTAATGCCATCAATACATTGACATGTTTTCATTGTAGCTGTGCATGTATTTATTCTGAAAAAAAAAAAAAAACTAGTTGAAAATTGTTAGAAAACGTGAATTTCTTGAATTTCTATGTATTTGCATAACAAATGCTTATTTCATCATACAATAAAAAAATATACTGCTTTTTTTTTTTCTTCAGAAGTCCAAAAGATCAAATCAAAAAGATCAAAAGCCCACCAGCTTTTCAGCAGGGGGTGGCTTCAGGGGTATCTGTCCTAGTGTGAACCTCTTGGCTCCAAACTGAGCCAGTTCTTCCGGGGTCAACTCGCTCTGTGGAGTGAAGAGACTGTCCCCCGGCCCACCGGCACAGCTCCCGGTC
This sequence comes from Merluccius productus, assembly GCA_027122695.1. Lineage (NCBI taxonomy): Eukaryota > Metazoa > Chordata > Actinopteri > Gadiformes > Merlucciidae > Merluccius > Merluccius productus. The sequence continues at coordinate 7,638,479 of JAOPJI010000092.1, forward strand.
CCCCCTGCTGCTGCTCCGGCTGACCCGAATCCACCGCCCACCTGTCCAAACAAACTCCCGCTGCTGGCCGCTGGGGCCGCCGCGCCGAACCCGGAACCGATTGTGGGCGCCGCCGTCGACGAGGAGAAGCTGAAAGCGGAGGCAGTCCCGAACCCTGTGGAGGCCGTCCCGAACCCTGGGGGGGCGCTTGCCTTGTTGGGGTCCGGTGCGGCGAAAGAGAAGCCGGACGCCGCCACCGCGGAAGTGCCGAACCCAGGGGGCGGTTGTGCGGGGGTCGTTGCTGCTGTGCCAAAACCCGAGGAGCCAAAGTCGCTGGGGGCAGCGAAGCTGAAGGCGTTAGCCTGGACCGGCGCCGCAGACCCAAAGCCTACAAGGTCGAGGAAGACAACATTACAACCAGTCCGATGGTTTCTTTTTAGGAGTCATTGCAAATGAAAATTGTGCTTTTTTTTTTCAAACACTTTAGTATTTTGTTCATTATGATTATTGTTTTATTCAATTCATTACTTTATTGATTTATTAATAACTTTTGCTTTCCTTTTAGAAAGTTATTTTTATAGTAACAACAGGCAAGTTTACCAAATGGACACGTTTTCAACATCTGCATATGTTACAATAAAGGATAACAACCAATGAGATCTAACCTGTCCCAAAGCTGGATGCGGGCGACCCAAAGACAGACGTAGTCGACCCGAAGCCGGCCGAGGAAGCCTGGGGTGTGGGGTTGTTCAACTCAGCCAGCTGTAGGAGGAGCACGCAAGTTAACCCATCAGAGTTGGTTTTACTGATGATGATATAAATGTAGTCAAAAGGTTGTTAGTGGAAAGTACAACCAAGACTTGGAGGCATTAATACGACCCGTATGCAAAACCCCGCTTCCAGAAAATATAAGGGGAGCAAATTATTATTGGCTTGCAGTCTGTGTGTGTGTCTCACCAAAGCCACACGAGTGGTCGCATCCATGATTCTCAGCTCCTGGACCCTGCTCCGCCATTGGTTGATCAGTTGATTGATGGCATTAGCCTGGGATTAAGGAAAGATTGGCAAAAGACATCAATGAAGTCCAAAATGCAATCATTTACTTCTAATTATGTTCATCATCAAGGTGTGTATTAAGAAAACATTGCAATCGTGAAATCCATTGCAATCTTACATAATTTCAGTTTATCCATTTCCTTCTATTCCTTTAAGCCGGTTTAATGGGTGTAGCCTATTTGCCCCCCCCCCTATGTAGGCAAGCATGTGACCGATTACCGTACACTCACGTGGACAAGCCAGGCCACGCATATTACAGCGACGTTGGAGCTGAAATATGCTGAATTATTCCTTAAAGTTTCAGAGTTTGAGGAAGTACAAACTACACCAAACAGTGAAGGGGGCGGGGGGGGGGGCAGGGATGCAGACCACACCCCTACAATCCTGAGCCTTTCCAAGACTGAGTTTATTAGCTGTCTGAGATGTACAGTAATATACTTTTGACATTTCCCTGATATTCGGTAGATGTGTAGTAGATGCATCCCTGTGATGTTAGGTTATTTTACATTTTTAGATTCACTCATGTCAAAAGTTGCTGTCAACAAGACTGATGGATAGCATTTCCAGATTTCCACCACCCTGAATAACAATCCTCGCCAACTTAGAAGATGTCTAAATTAGTGTCTAAAAGAGCGGCCGCCACCGTGTATCTTCACGGGTCAGAATGCTGCAATTACTAAACACAGAAAAACAACCAACAGAAAACTCACATAAGTCTGTATATCGCCGGAGACTCTGCTGTTGTAATACTCTAACCTGAGCTCTTCCGGAGAGAGGTCAGGGAAACCTGTTGGGGGGGGGAGGGGAAAAAAAGTGAACCATAGATACGGATTGCATGACGGGAGCACCGATCACAACGTAATGCAATATAATGTGTTCAGTGATCTTAGTTCCTGGGCAGTTGATACAGACCTGAAATGGTCGCTATGGTGGTCGGGGCATAACATGAAAACACCCATTGTCCCGATGACTCCCAAATCTCCACGTCACTCTTAACGGTCTCCCTGAGTGAGGTGGACAAAAACACACTGATCAGTTCACATGCACATTTTCTGACTTTGTGCCAAGTAAAGAAATCTGGCTAAAATTAACTTATAACAGAATATGGCAAACTCACAGATGTTTTTCCTGTTCATCTCCTCCTCCTCCTCCTCCTCCTCCTCCTCCTCCTCCACCTCCCGCTTTATCAAAAGTCTGCTGCGTATTGAGTGTAGAAAAGCGATTCTGCGAGGAAAAACTGAATTCGGAGCTCTTGGTGTTTTCCCTTCTGCCCCCACCGCCTCCTCCTCCTCCACCTCTGCCCCAGTCAGCCCCACCGCCTCCTCCTCCTCCTCCTCCTCCTCTGCCCCAGTCAGCCCCACTGCCTCCTCCACCTCCTCCTCCTCCTCCTCTGCCCCAGTCACCCCCGCCGCCTCCTGCTTTGCCCCAGTCGGCGCCACCGCCACCACCACCTCCTCCTCCGCGCCCCCAGTCATCACCACCGTGAGAAGAGAAAGACGAAGGCTGGATGTAGTTGCCCCCCGATTGATTCTGCGATGGATTCACCCAAACTCTGTTACCAAAGCCTGTAGGAGGGAATATGAAGGCAGTCGGTAAATGCACACCAAAACTATAAATCACATGTCAATGATTATAGCACAAAATAACAGTCAACGGTTATAATGCAGTGGGAAGACTAGTTTGCAAGTATAGCCATTAAACATCGGCGATGCAGTTGGACAGTCGTTCAAGACCGGTGCACTTTTATTTTGAAACACTACACTGCATATACTATCCACGTGGGATACTGTAGTCGTAGATGACAGCTAAAGTAACGTATAGTTGAATTAAATGTGCTTACCACCAGCACCCCTGGGTTGTTGCTGTTGAGTTGAACGGTTGTTAAATCCTCCACCTCCTCCTCCTCTACCACCACCACCACCACCACCTCCTCCTCCTCCTCCTCCTCCTGCTCCTGCACCACCTCCTCCTCCTCGGGGGTGCTCATTCCAACATTTGTCGCCGTACCGACAACGGCCTTGAAGGAAAAAGTGGCACACGGGCATATTGTAACCTTTATTTTAAAAGGTAATCGTCACTAATTTGAGGGTGTACCCGCTACTCGGCAAAGTGTTGCTGAGGAGTTGCCATTGTTTTTGCTGTAACTAGCGACGCGTTCGATCACGACCGCCTAAATCTAAACAAGCGTCGCAGGATTTGTACGTCATGACAAAACACTCACGTGCTCCCCCTTCCTGCTCACGCGCGCGCGCGCGCGCGCCATTGTATTCTCGTCGGCTTCCGGTAAGACCAGAACAGCTCGAGCGTGTCCAATGCGCACGCGCGAACCGGCTTTTCTTTTTTTGTTGTTGTTGTGTTGTTGCAGTCCAGCGTCGGTTTTCATTCATTCATTTCATTCATTCATTAGGGGCCGTGCATTTGACGTGATGTGTTTATTTTTTTTGTGGGGGGAATAATGTTGTTTTATTCGTGTTTCATGAATGACATATTATAGGATTAGTATGCTTTTTTATTTTTTATTTCCAAGCAAGAAAACAATACAAATCAATTAGCCTGCAAATGCAACACCCACAGCATTTTCATGGTGAGCAGCGTAGGCTACTAAAATTAAGAAAAACATGACATTTGATTTAGACTGAAGAACAAAATATAAACACAAAAAAAGTCTTGCCAAACTACTGTTACAAGATAGGCCTAGGCCTACTCTAACACCAGGTAATCTCTTCCTCCATAGTCGTCGTCACTATCATTGTTACACACATAGGATACCATTCATAAATAATACATGGTGGTAATTATCTGGTGTTACTTGCTTCCTCCACCATGTTAAGGACAGTAACCAATACACGCTGAGGTGGTGAAGTAAATGAAAAGATACTTCATTGCCCACACGACACAGGCCTAGGCCTAATACAAGTACACAAACACACCTGGAAAGTCACAACTATTTGTTGCGAAATAGCTTCTTTTTTTTACACACTAGCAGCAGTTACAAAAAATATTACAAAAAAAAGAAAAACAAATAAATCCAATAAGAAATCAAACTCAAAATGCCAGCAAGCTCCATGAAAAACAAACGATAAAGTTTGTGTAAAATAAAGTTGGTTTGTTAGCACATGAATGAAATAATATAAATGTCAACAGCCAGCCAATGCTACAATAAAAGCAATGCTGAGATTGTGAGCAGACATTAAAAAGGCAACATGACTGTTCAACAATGGCATGTGTAATCGTATATCTAGCTTATAACATTGCATAGGCCACTTAAAATACGTAGTTATATTTTTAAATAATAATAATAAAGAAACCGACATTAGAGAGAACGAATCCATCCATGTATAGCTCATTGGGTTTTCACAGCCTGTATTCATTTGAATACACACCTTACTCATATCCATTTACACAGAGATGATAGGCCCCTCAAAGTGAGGCACAGGACCAATGGCAGCGCACCTGCCTCACTTCCTGTCTCCGCCCACAGCTCGCCGGCTTCCCGCTTCAGACTCACGCTGGATGAGTGGAGTAACCGTTCCAAGAACTTCCAGTTATTTTCGTCCTCCTCCAACAGGATGGCGGGAACAGAGTTGGCAGGCAGAGGATGACAGCTTCCTCGTAATTGACATATCTATTTTAAAGACAGGACGATGATCAGAATGTGAAAGTCTTAAGTTCCTCTTAAACTCTGTAGCCGACACAAAGATGCTCCCTACTACACACACACACACACATACACACACACACACACACATACACACACACACACACAAGGCTTGCCGCAGTAGTCGGCGTTACCGGTGTTACACGGTGTTACACGGTGTTGAGGCATACACCGATTACATCACTCGCCCATGGCCACCGCCCGCACAAAATAAAAAAAGAAATAAAACCCATGTAGTTATTTTAGGGGTCACACTAGGGGTTGTGTAATGTTGATTGCGATCGGTCGCCATAATAAAGCACCGTGTCACCATGTAGGCTTCCTTTGTTTTTTCACATCACAAACAAGGCAGGAAAACACGTCTGGAAATGTGACTTGCGGCAGCTCGTTGAGATCCCCCGACCGCTCTTTGTGTTCATACGGTATGGGAGAAATGTACTAAAGTATAGTCATTATCTTGCCTGTATGCTATATAAATGAAAATAAGTGTGGATCACACTCAGAGTCAGAAATGGGTGACTCTTATATATAAACCTTAGATGTTTAGTTCCCCCAATGTAGTCAGATCCTCAGGGCTACCCGGAGGAGAAAAGTACAGATGGGTACATTTCACGTAAACATTTGAGAGCACACGCGACGCCAACCAGGCTGTAATATCTGGCTCCTTGATAAGCCGCAAACCCCTTGAACAACGTCTGGGTTGGTCAAGATAAAGGCATAATGACTGCTGTATCTTGTCTGACAATCAAGGGCGTAGGCCTACACACTTTTGTGTATGTTGTCTTTGTTGATTTGTGTTGTGCATTTTGAAAAGCCTGTTGAATTTTACATACGCCCATTGCATCCCCTGTTTTAAAACCCTAAAATCACCAATGGATATGCTGCATTAAAGATCCCAGTAAAATGTCAGGTGTAATCGGTAACACCGGTGTTTGCGCACGTATATTAACCGGTGTGAACATTTCCTCACTGTGGCATCTGTAACACACACACACAAACACACATGGATACAAACAAACAAACACACAGACACACACAGATACAAACACACACACACACACACACAGATAAAAGCACACACACACACACATATTCATATATGGAAGTTAAACTTACTAGCTCATCAATTGCCTGCAGAATCTCAGGAGAGCACTGGGTCAGCATGGACAGCGTTTCATCGGGCAACTCTTGAAATAGGACACCACACCCAGTCAATATATTGTCATGGATAAATTAGGGCATAATAAACAAAAACAAAAAAAACGACACTGACCTTCCATGGCGCTGACCAATATGTGTACAGCGATCAGAAGTGGGCCACACTCTGCAGATGAGCCATTCCCTGTTTGGTGGACCGGCCAAAGGAGATCAAGTAAGGCGCGTGCGGGGTCACTAGTGCAGACTGGTAGTCGCACTTCCGCTCTACACCACTCCTCTAACTGCAAGTGAGAGAGTCATGGAATTTTGAGAAATGAGGAAGTTTTGGGAAACGGGTCACATTGCTCTGTGATATTATGCCTCTAAGAGTGAGATAGATTTTACTTTCAATCTTAAAGGACAATACCGGTCTAAGGTCATACCATTGTCAACGTCTCTCTTGGCAATGTGCGTTGATTCCAAAAGACAAAAAATCTATATTGCCATTGTTTCCATCTGTGGCGGAGTGCGATCACACTAAATGCTCTTCACCAGAATCGATTTTAAAAAGGGAGACGATGATTACGATGATTTGATCACAGACCGGTATTGTCCTTTAACTCCTGGTAAATGACAGTGGCTATCTGACCGTGCGCTCCAGCAGTGTGAGCGCGTTTCTGTCCTCCAGAGTCTCCACCAGCATCTTGAACAAATCACGTTGAGTCTGCTCTGGGAGCTTTGCCAGCAGACACAGATACTCTTCCAGGTTCTGTAATTCTGTAGGGAACAACAACACCGACTCAGAGCCTTACAGAGTATGGTGTTTCAAGTTTAAACAGCCGTCAAAAGAGTTGGTCTACACACAGAGGCAATGATATGTTTAAGTTATATTTTTGTAAATGTTAACTGGAGTTCATACTAATATACATCTGCGTAGGACACAGTAGAACCATTCTTTTTTTTCCTGCCTTTACCAAAGTTGTTCAGTCGTGATTAACTACCATCGCCATTCACTTAGTTTAGCAGGACTGCATTCGGTTCCAAAATTAAATCTAATTATAAGTGACACGCACCAGGGTTCACCACGCACAGGTTGCCAAATTCATCATTCATCAGAGGGGTTGCTGAATCCACTTCACATCTGCCAAAAGTGCTAGGTTGCACACACAGCTCTGAAAACACACACACACACACACACACACACACACACACATTAATATTTATATTAATATACACATCCATTTGAAAACAGTGGCATATGCATATACACTGTTAAAATGCATGAATAGAAATGTGAATATGCATAACAGGTAAAGTTCAGACAATGTAAATGCACACATTTGAACAATCTAAAATAGGTGAGGGGTTTTCTTCTGAAAATGCGCTTGGTTTTTTTTATGCACACACAAACACGCACAAATATATTTATATACTAACTAAAGTGTCCATCTTTTTTAATGTTCAGCTCTATGAGGCTGTAGGCGATGACCGTGGGAGCTGGAATCTCCAGGGAAACCTCACAGTTCTCCTCCAGGGAACAACTCTCCATCACACTGATCTAGAAACACACACACACACACACACACACACACACACACACACACACACACACACACACAGCATTAGCTACAGCTCACTGAACTACTAAAACAATGCTTGTGCACACACACACACACACACACACACATACACACACAATCTCCCCAATTCACCTATATCTATATACACACACACACACACACATACATGCACGCACTCTCAATCAACACACACAATCTCCCCAATTCACCACACACACACACCTCCATGGTTTTCCCCAGCTTGCCCAGGAAGCTCAGTAGCCCCTTGCAGGCGCCCCGTTTCTTCTGGGTCTCTGTGATGATGCAGGGTGTGGTGGTGAAGACCCGCACCTTCAGGACAGCCAGCACCTCGTTCTGCTTCTGCAGCTGCTGCACCAGCACATGATTCATGTCCACCAACCTGTAGGAGGAGGGAAATTCATTTGCAGTGGCGAATCTTTAAGGCCTAATCTCCAAGGTATTGAGAGTAGGCCCTGAAAAAAAAAATCTTATCAATTCTATAAATGTTTAAAAAATGAGGCCGACGTGTTTCTGTTGTTTTCTGTCCATGCACTGCGCATTTGAGTGGTTTTGTGTTGTTGTATATTTGTGTATTTGTATATTTTTCTGCGGGGAATATCCTCCATCCAGACTATTCTCTTTAATTTACAGAATGCCCAGAGCGTACGTTTGTATTGACAATTTGATCAGCCAATCATATTTGGATTCGGAGCCAATGGGCGTATTCCATTAGATTTCCAACGGCTCCAGGGTATTCTCGAAGGCTCGCTCGCTCAGTCACGCCAGACCTAGCTTAGCTGGCGGTTGATAGCCGCCGTTGAAAATGGCAACAGGTGGAGATAATATTACCACAGATTTATTTTTAGTTCCCTTTTTAAGACAACCGTTTAATTGTATGAATTGGTAGCTTCTTGGTTCCACACACGAATGATTGTTGTTCATAAAGTGACATCCGATAGTGTGTGTGTGTGTGTGTGTGTGTGTGTGTGTGTGTGTGTGTGTGTGTGTGTGTGTGTGTGTGTGTGTGTGT
>JAOPJI010000092.1:7653792-7664378 GCA_027122695.1 Merluccius productus
GCTCTTAAGTGCCTCCAGCGTCTTTGATTGAACGCCAAACGCAGGTTATCTGAGCGAGAGAGACACCACACACACACACACACACACACACACACACACACACACACACATTTAGGGGTTGTTGTGAGGCTGTGATATAGGAAGATGGCGATATTACACAGGATGTTGATGATATTACACATGCAGTTGGCTGTCGCATGCAGACATGGACCATACACGCGGGGAGACATGAAATAAGATGCAAATAGCACACAATTAGTAGAAGAGACCTACGCAGGTAGGGTGACATGGGTGGTTCCCATGGGAACTATCTCCATGGATTTCCCCCAGAACTTGTTCTTCCACCGCATATCTATATGAGAAAAGAAAATACAAATAAAGTAAACGATTTATCTGAAATGTAGCCACAAATGTAGCCACAAAAACACACATTCATAGTCAGTGGTTCGATCCTCTTGCTAACCTTGGCTAAAGGTGAAGTTCTTCGAATCGCAGTAACATGCGGAGACGGGCGGGTGGTGACTCACCTGCCAAACAGAAGGGGGGGGGGAAAAAAGTGTTAAATATTTATAACATTTATGTTTATTTGGCTTATTATATGCAGATGTGTCCCATCAAAAGATCCAATGCCGGAAATGTTAATGACAATAATCAAATAATCTAAATTGGGTAGTACATTATGGAGATCTGTTCTTTCAAAAGATCAGCTGATGATCAAAATGTAAATGCAAAAAAAAACCCAAATGACCAAATTGCGAATGAAACCCAAGTGTGGTTGTTGTTGCATCGGTGTACTAGTGTCTACCTGTTCAGCGACGAAGCGGAAACCCTTTTCGGCCCTGGAGCATTCGTAGGTCTCGCCCAGAACTGGGTTGAAGGGCTTGCTGCCTGCCCGGTGGAAGCTGGACGCGTACGCAGACACCGCAAACGTAGCCACGTACACCTGCATGAAGACAAACAACAACATGTTGCAATTTTAGTCCAACATTTTTTTTGTTCTATGTTAATCCTAAATTTTGAAAACTTTGGGCATTCAATTCGAGATTTGGACCAGGGTCAAATCCAAAGCACTACCATGTAGCCCACAACATCGCTTGTCATCTGAAATAAGTTGTTTTAGGGTTTGGTTTTCCTTTAAAAAACAAATGCATAAAAATACAATTGCAATAATGTGTCGGAGGAAAAAAACAAGAGAGCAAATAAGAGAAGAAATAAGAGATTAAATAAGAGGCAATAAGAAGAAATAAAGAGAGGAAAGAAGATAAGAACTAAGAGGAAACAAGAGGAAATAAGAAATGAAATAAATGAATGAATAAGGTGCACCATGCGCTGGTGGGGGTCCAGCGTTTGGCTGGCCGTGTCCAGCAGCTCGCTGTACTCCAGCTCCTCGCAGAGCCTCTGCAGCGTGTTTATTGGCTCGTTGAGCTGCACAGGCATGGCCACCTTGGACAGGTCCTTGCCGATGTTGTTGCGCAGGATGTTCCACACGCTCACGCCGGCGCAGTCCGGCCCGGGCGACGGCAGAATGGAGCGCCGACGCAGAAGGGGCACCAAGGAAGAGGAGACGCTGTCTGTGGCTGGGTGAGTGAAGGGCGGGTGCGGGTGGGTAGGTAGGTAGAGGATGGGTGGGTTGGTGGAAGGTGAGTGGAGGGTGGGTAAGTGGGTGAGTGGGGGTGTGCAGAGGAGGATTGAGGTCAGTTTGGGGGGAAGGGAAAAAAAACTATTTGCTCTCTATCACAATAATGCAATAATGCATGATCACACACACACACACACACCTACCCACCCACCCCCCCCCCCTTCTCTCTTCTCAGATGTGACTGAGGCTAGATCCACACTACTACGTTTTCGTTTTAAACCGCATAACTTTTGCCACGTTTACGCCTCGCGTGCCGTACACACTACTCCGGCGTTTTACAACCCCTAAAACGGAGATTATTGAAAACACTGCTGACCCAGTTTTAGTTTGAAAACTCTGGGGTTGCGTTTCAGTCTGGACTAGTGCAGACGGGCGGATACGGAGCCGATGACGCAAATACCCACGTTCGCTTCCTGATTGGGTCTTATCAGTCATGACGTGTCCTTCCCTGATTCATCACGCCCCTATCATGTGACCCTTTTCCGGAAGAAAACAAACCTCATCAGCCTCGAGGCGGTTAATTCAACCAACATGGATAACGAATTACATTACTCAGTAACAGTTCCACCTCGTCGTAATATAGCTTCTCTGTTGTTATCTAGTGTGACCATGTTGGTTGTTTTGTGATGCTATTAACTTGCTATGCAGGTTTCTGTTTAGTTTATTTTGTTTAGCCTTTCTTGTTCCGTATCACCTTGAGGGGGCCATAAGCTCATTGTTCTTGTGGTCCAAACACTTAAGGACTTGTCCCTCCCCAGAGCACATCATAGCGATAACCAATGTGATCACTCATACTCTGTAGATAAAATGTCATTAGTTCATTTTATAAATATTATTACTATTATTAAGATTATCAAGCAAAACATTTCTGATGAAGTAGCTAGCAGGTTAGTATTAATAGGCTCTATGCACAGTTGCTTCCTGCGTGTCATTTGTAAACCAGATTCTGACGTTCTGCACCATGGATGTATGCAGGAGCTTCTGCTGTTAGGATTGCACGATTATTGGCACTATATTGGCAAACACTAAATATGAATAAAAAATATATACTAAACTAAACCAAACTATATACTAAAAATAATTTCAGGTATCATTCTAAGATTTATGTGACAAAGGGCAATCAGTGTCCGTCATAAAATACAGTACTAGATTTACCTTCCTGAATCAAAGTGTGAGTGCTTACAATAGGAAAATAAACAATGTATAGCCTTTCAATATTGAGCATACAGTTTGGCAGACCAATCACACATATAGGCCTACTCAATAGTCACACACATCTAAATTTAAATCTAAATGTAAAACATGTATAATTTGCTGAACTATGCCTTGCAGTAGTGGGACATAACGAGACACAGCAACTATACGCGTAGGTAGACCTTACTATCTGTTCTTATAATACATCCATGATTGTCAATATTTTTGCAAGAAATTAATTCTTAGGAGTGGTCTTGATAACTAGATAACAGACAGTAACTTCATTGGAATCAAACCTTTTAATAAAATCAGACAATAAATGTGTTTTAGAACATGTAAACTATCACTGTTATCATGAATATGGAAGTAACATTTCTGGTCTTTATTTTGCCAAAATATGTATCTAACAATCTACAATGAAATAGACTTTATCTTGTTCTCTTGCAAGTGACTTTGATATCTAGAGAAGCACTTGGATTAATTTATGAAGTTCAATTCTTTATGAACAAGGCAACATTTGTCTTAGAAATACAGCTCATCGTCAAAGCCACAAGTTGTCTTATCATTTCTTGAGCCATGGATCTTCATGGCATCCAGGGTAAGGTACCAGATGTCAATGTAGTCTGTAATTTCCTGAGGCTCAAATGTTGTCATGTGGTTCCCAAAGGCCTCCAATGACTGTACAATGGTATGGAGAAATACACAGCCACCATTATAATTACTACATACGATTGATCTACCAATCACAAAAATGTGTTGAATAGTTTTCAAAAAAGAATGTGCATTACTAAAAGTAAGATGGGCAGTGTACCACAAAACTAGGCTATATGTTACCTCTAAAAGGCCGTCACTCACACTTGTATTCTTTTTTTTCAAAATATTTAACAAGGCTGAAGTGTAATGGCTTGCCTGTGCCACACGAGGGCAGCATAACATTTTCTTCATTCACTTCCAGTAGGCCTATGTGATTATGTCATACTTGTTTTAGTCTTTGAGTTTTCCATTGGATATTGCCTACCATAATTACATTTCACGTATATTGATTCCTAAGATTTTAAAAGGGGACCAAAGAAAGTTGATAATGTGGGATAGCTGGGCTTCAGCTGTTACTCCAAATGGGGAAAACATAATGAAATTAGAACGAGAAAACAGGCCCATAGAAAACAGATCATCCATTGGTCTCTGATTCGAAGATGGGTCTGGATAGGTTTATTTCTATAGATTCAATCCATGGACACACAGCCAGCTGTTGTTGTTGAACCGCTGGTCCATCATCCAACAAGGATCCTAACCAAATATTTTCAGTTCTAAGAGGCGGACAGAGGAGGAAGCTAGTAAAGACTATTTAATAACTTGTATTTGGAGAAAGTTGTGATAATGAATTTATTATATTATGTATCCACCACAAATAAACAACTTGGCTCAAGCATTGTTGCTACAGTGTTATCCAATAATAAGATTAGAGCAAAAGGATGGAAAGATTCAGTATTGATACATCACTATGAGCTTTTGAACACTATTACCAGAAGAGCATAAGTATGTGAATGAAGAAGACAAGGCTGCATCTGGTTCAGATCAGAGATAAAATCAACACTATGATGTTCCTCCATGCACCACCCACAAAAAATCTCACATTTACACTTAACATTTAAAACTGTTGACCCCTTTTCCTCCCAAATGTAAATTATTTTTGTTTCTTTATTCGAACAATAACCAATACTGCGTGCCTTGTCACTTGTACAACTGTAAGAACTTTGAGGATCTCCATGCAACAGATGCAATGCGAGACACTAAATACCAAAGTGTTTAACGTAATGAACTGCAGTTACATTTTCTCTCTATTTTTCTGTCAACAGGCGCTCTTTGTTTTCCCACCTGACTGGCTAGATACATCTACCTAGTAGGTACTCTGTATAGCGTGGCAGAGGAAACCAGTGTCTTCAATTATTCAGCACCGCTAACAGCAGGCAACAGACAATATATACCACCCCCCCTCTCATTTCTGACCCCCCCCCCGCAGTGAATTATGGATGACATGAGATAGAGACAGGTCAGGTAGCCACCTGGAAGCCATCATGCATACATTGGCTTCTGCTTTGCCCTGTCCACACATCATCTTATTTGAAGAATTAAGTTATTGGAATGACTTATCTGCCTTGGGATTAGTGCAAAAATGTCTGTACTGACTATCTACCTACGTTGCTTCCCAAGATACCAATAAATTAATTTCAGTGACCTATGCAATATCTTAAGCATTAGGACCTGACCTGTTTTTTAACATAAACATTTAATAGTTTGCGACACTATCCACGACACACCCCGACAGACTCGGCGAGGTCCCGCACACAGCTCCTTGTTTTATTTTGAAAATGCTTGGGAAATGTTTTAACACCTCTTTGTGGCCAACATATTTTGTCCTGTTGCTACAGTAATACAGTCAAAAACTTTCATAGACATTTAATGCATGAGGGAGACTTCATTTTCTTCGACAAGATATGTTTTTTTCCCTGATTTCCAGGGGGGAAATTTCCATAAATGACCAATGACCACGTTGGACCCAGCGGGACTCTTTCTCAAGTTGATCATGTGATGTGTTTCAGTCGGCTGCACTCAAGTCAACTCTGAGCCTTGTTGCTGTTGTTGTGCAGTCACTAAAACTTAAAGCCAGTCACCTTAGGTGACTTAGTATGTGTGACAAGCATGCTGCTAGTGTAGAAAGGACAGCCAATCACAAGCATGGTGCTAGTGTTGAAAGCCTGCAGATGGCTTTGGTGGCGGCGGCTATTGTCCAACCACCAGGATAAATGGCCTCTGGGTTGCCATGGCATGACTGAACGTCTGTCTGCGCTTGGTTGGTACAGCCTGTGGGCCCCCCCTCCTCCCTCCATGCCCTGGATAGTGTTGCAGTTGGCTAAGGGTGTAGTCTCCATTTTGTTTGAGAGAGGCCAAGAGGCTACACACAAAAGCTCTAGTCAATGCTTGTCAAGTCAGGTAACACATGGTGACATGGCTTCACTTATGATTTTTATTATGACGGTTGCACAGATGAGGTGTTCTTGTATTTGATAAAGGTATCACATTGTATTGTATTATGCTATCATATTGGCTCTTATTCAACTCACAGAATAGTGTACAGTGTGCACATATACATCCACGTGTATTTCCCAGCTTGTATCAATTTAGGTTGAAAAAAAATGAATGCAATATGATGAGAGAGAGAAAGAGAGAGAGAGAGAGAGAGAGAGAGAGAGAGGAACTACTCCCTTGTTCTTAATACCCTCCCACTCCATTTCAATTCCCACCCTGACAACAGCCTCCGACAGTTATGTTGAGATCCAGTGGTGTTTGGGAGGACCACATAACGTTGATCGAAGGGGTGTTGTTGGGAATGGAGCTGGTGTTGGTGTATGATGTCAACAACAGCCAAATCCTCAAACCAAGAACATTGTCTGATCAGTAGAGATCCAAACATGTATTTAACTCATTCTATGTGTCTATCCATGTCTACTTTATATTTCGGATGAAAATCAAAATGACTGATATTGAGATTCATAAGCATTATATCATTCTCTTTGGTTTGTTTCCAAACCATCGTGCTGTTACTCAATAATGTAGAACAGCTGTGAGTATTACAGGGCTGGGTAATACTAGACAAACAAAACATATACAAAAGAAAACTTCCCATAATTCTATGCAGCACGTAAGGATCTAACAGCTGTTTTCCATTTCTGGTAAGGCCAGAAGGGTGACGGTCTAATTGGGGTCACATGGTAACGAACATAGTATTCTCTTCCACTTATAATCATTGGACTGATCTAGAGAAATGATCTTTGCAACTAAAACTCCAAGGTTAATGTACCGTTGGTAAAAGAAAACAAAAACCAATGACGTCACAAAGATGTCCCCGTCTGATTAAAACCGAAACAACCATATGTAGGGATCTTCCATGTTCGAAACAATACTTGACATCATGGCTAAAGGAATCTGTGACATAAGATGTTCCTCATCTTTGCTTTTAGAAACAACCTTTCTAAGTTGTTATTCTTCAGTTCCATATATGTATGGTTGGTGTTTGTGCCATATGCAGAAGAGTATGCAGTGATTATACAGCGAGTGGATAGTCAAGACATGGCTCTCTTGTCCTCCACAGACACTAAAGGCATGAGATTTAGTGCACCAGAGAGGAACTCATTAGGTCAGTATGGGGCTCTTTGATTGGGCTTGAGCTGCATCTCTTCTGTAATAGGTTATCACACACACACACACACACACACACACACACACACGCCCCTTCCTCCTCCCCTCCTCTCCAATATCGTGACCTTTCAAGCTGTATAGTGATAGTCACAGTGGTTTAAGGCAGAGATTCATCAAGTTTAATGCTGAAACAAACACAGCCAACTAGGACTGTTGCTCCAGATGAAAACACAGTGAAAACATTTGCCAGAACTAATCAGGTCCTTCCTTGAGCTTAAACCATTGGCTCTACACCGAAACATCAAAGACATTATACCTACATACGATGCCTGCCGCCCTTTTAACAGCACTGGAACTTTTCTCTCAAGCCGCTTTGAGTTAAGGTGCACCTCCAACACACATTGTTGCCATTAGAGTTCAAACAAAGTTACATTAAACTTGAAACGCTTCAGATTCTAATTAATGTGGTGTTTTAGTCTGTAAATGTGCAACTATGGAAAAGTTCAGTCTCCCTGACTCGGCACACTGCTTATTTGAGACAGAACAACAAAGTAGAGGATCTCGGTGACAAAATGCAAGTCATGGTGACGGTCAAAACAAAGCAAAGTGCTGTATCATTAAATCTGATAGGATATCATCTCATAGCCCATCTTGGAGTATCTACTGTATTTAAGTCAAAAGATTACAGTCAGGAAATGACAGTTTACAGTGGTAATCTATAGGTAGATTACCACTGTAAGGTATTTCCTCCAGTCAAACGGTGCCTTGCTGACCACACTGGCACCGTCTTCTGCAAGCTACTTCCTTCTCTCCGTCTCCACCCATCAATCCCTGAAAAGAAAGGTCAGAGAAGCAGTTAGCTGTCGTTGGCTGACAGTAAGCACAATCAGAGATAACACAGGGAAAAGGAGGACTGAAAACCACAGTAAAGCCGTTCGTCTCATGTTGGAAATATTCAATTGCTTTTTAGGTCTGTTACATAATAATAATGAATGATGAGACCCGGGTTATCTTAAGATACAAAGTGTGAAGTGGCCAGCTTTGATATGTTAAACATGCTAAGCCAACAGTGTAGTCCAATACCAATGAACACAACCACATGAACAATGTGGAGACATGAAGTCCTTCTACCAGTGCCACTGACGCCCACTAGTCTCCACTGGGCCCCAATGCAGAGGATTATGCCCGCCTGAGAGATGGCAAAGGCGTGATGAGCTGGAACTGGGGGTGGAGGGCCACAGATTACGTCCTGTTAAAGTACTACGTCTGTCAGTAAGTCAGTGCGAAAAAATGTGGTATGCAGCAACGAGTTTGGCCACCACGCAACCCGCTTTCAGCCCATTCTCAATGCTTCTTTTCACAAGCACACAACAGCCATGCTCTACAAAAGAAAAGAAATATTGTGTGGTATGGTATGCAAGCTATGTAGGTTTTAGACACCAAGTCACTTAAGGATGTTTTTGTATTGTTCTCCAAATAATTAATATTTACACATTTACAAAAATATCAAAATGACCACAGTGGCAACTCTGGTGTCTCCAGAGGAAAGCTGCCCTGGATCAGAGGGGTCGATAACAGCTGTAGGGGGCACCTTCCACATCAGTGTCCCTTGAGAATCAATACACAGAAATTGAAACCTGAATCTGAACGCTGAGGGAAAACACAAGTCAGATGTAACCCAGGGTCTTTTTACGCTCGATGTTTTACACAATTGAATGTACGCTTTGCTGACTAATTGTGTGTGGATGTACTAATTGAGCAGTTTTGGCTAGTAAGACAAACAAAATAGCCACAAATTAACAAAAACAGTCCCTAACCCAAGCAGAATTTACTGAGATAGTAATATTTAGATTAAATAAAGAACAGTTCTAATCATTCTGTCTAGGTAAGAATAACATAAGGTAAGTTTTTTTTTGTGAGACGATGTGGTTTATCCAAAACCACATGGATACAGGTCATTAAGAATCAGATGAGGTATCTTGCTCAAAGATGCCTATAGGCCTATATGTCTCCTACAAATCTTTAACAAAAAGGGATTTTGCTCAAAATGATTTAATTTTACTTATGATTTTCACAATATTATATTTTAGAATATAGTACACTGTCAAAAGTAACTCATTCTGAAAACAAGATAGATTTTAACATATATATATACAAGATAGTAAACCTTGTGTGTAAGTGGACATGCTTCTTGTTAAACTAGTTCTAGATGAAACATCGCAGCTCCACAATTCATTCTGCAGCTGTGGCGTGGCTCCATTACTTGAAGTCTAACACCAAACAGATTCTTCACAGTGGTTTCTCATCTCTGCTTGAGATGGCCAAGGGAGCTTTTTGCTGTTTAATTAGCCATTAAGGCCAGCTCCAAGCGCGTAATACACCATTCTATCTGCCCTGGTAACCTCAAACCTGGCAACCTTTCTTGAGCCACATGTGTTTTTTTATATATTAAATGCCAAATACAACGACATGCCATCAAACTACTCTGGAGATACTGAAGCAGCCAAGAGCATGCTCAACCACCAAAGCCGGTTCCCATTTGAGTGAACATAACACAGACTACTCTATTTGTTTTGGACTGCAGAAAAAGATCTAAACAATGACATAGATCTGATGGCAAGCCGTCCAAGACATGCAAACTTAGTTGTCTTCAATTAAAGGTTATTATACTACTTTCTCCAGGAAATCATTGCAGTTTTAATTAATTTAACTTTAGTTTGAATATTGACCATGAGTTCAGAACATGGGTAATTTATTGTCAGACGGCATTTGTGAAAGTGCATCCACACATAAATACACTAATGGAATGACATCCAGTACACGTAAGGTAGGTGAAGGTTAAACTTACGCTAACCTCATGTTTGTCACATGGTCTCAATTAAAGCCTTCCAAAAACGGTGTAACAGCTCTTTAAATTGTCACATTTTAATAACTAGTTTGAATATCTGAAAAACATGTGGATCTAGAAGTCTGATGAACCAAAGAAAGTTACAGTACAATGTTTATATGTGTCTGCAGGTCTCCGCCGTGTTTCAACCTGTGGGTCAGACCCCTGGGGTTTCTGATAAGCATATGGAGTTGCGGGACATTGCTGACTTATTAGCTATGGACATTTGATGGTGCATTTTTTATGTGCATACATTCACTGGGACATTGATATTACAGGCAGATGTTGATTAGATTCTTTCTGTCTGTATTCTTAAGTCTGCTTCTATACTTTCATAACAAGGTTACTTTCATTACATGCCGAATTTTCTAAAATTACAATAATTTTCCTCATCATGTTCGTTCTCCATTATGGTTTGGAGCGTTATTCAATTGTGGCTGCTGTCAACAGGCGGACCCTTTAATCTTGTGTCCCGTATAAACAAAGGCTCTTTCATCTCTCATGGATAATGCATGACAGGCAAGGACAGAGAATACATTTACCAACACAGCTATGCATAACTTCATACAATTCATATAAACCAGCATCCCCCCGCCTTGTTTTATATTTACATTACAAATTTACTATTTTACCCCTCATTATTCTAGATTTATATTTTCCTCCTGGGGA
>JAOPJI010000092.1:7829719-7839726 GCA_027122695.1 Merluccius productus
GTGTGTGTGTGTGTGTGTGTGTGTGTGTGTGTGTGTGTGTGTGTGTGTGTGTGTGCGTGCGTGTGCGTGTGTGTGTGCGTGTGTGTGTGTGGGAGCGTAGCCAACGTGAGAGCGTGAAGTGTTAATTGTAGCCTACTCCACGGTCGGCGCCATAATGAAATCTATGTCCGCCTCGTGATTGGACAACAGCGTTTAGGCCCATATCACATGGGTAAGTTCTTTGGTCCAGGGGAAAATGGGCTTTGGTGTAAATCTAAGAGGTATTGCTATCATATATCACAGCCGCTCGTAAAAACGACACTGAGGATTCTGGGACAACAAATCAGACCGAGAAAATATGAGTTCTTATTATGTGGATAGTCTTTTTTGTGCAAATACGGCGGATAATTATGTTTCCCAGAATGCAGTTTAGACTGTTTTGGGGGCCACTGTTAGACTCAGTAAAAAGACCTATGTTTGGACTCAAACAGATGCCGCCATTGCAAACGCCCCGTCCTTGCCTGGAGTTAACGTGAAGAATGCAATGCAGGCCCATTCAAAGCTGCAATGTTTACCTCGGGTGTAGCCTGGGACCGGACAGTTTTACAGTGTGTGTTCCTCAGTTCCTACGACCAGTCTGCTTAGTAACAGCTGTGACCAACCGACTCCCTCACCTTTCCAGCAGACAAGTTCCACCGTGTATGTTCAAGGATTGCAAAATCTGGTATGACTGCGTATCTGGGTCCTGTATGCATGCTCATGGAAGAGGTCTATGTTTGAAAAACTTGTTTATTTACAAAATGCTTGCATTTTCATTTACAAAATTTACAAAATGTTTGATACATGGGACGTAATGGCTCGCTTAATTTCCTAGGCCTATGACATGAAACGTTAAACAAAGTTGTTGTACAATTAAGACATGTATTTAGTCCTTATCCTTTGCCTAGCCCTATGCCTTCTAAATATAGGGCCTATATTTTGTAGGCCTATAAGTATTATTCTGCACTTTTGTTACTGTCAAAGTCTATTCCATCGTGGTTGTAAAAATCATAACTTCTCTTGTTATTTAGCCCAACTCTGCAGTTTAACATTTAATTTGGGTTCAGCCCGAGGTATAGTGACATCACATGAACGTGCCATAAGGCCGTTTATTGCGGGCCATATAACCCTCAATAAAGCGCCTTACGGGTCTTCAGTACACTTAATATAGTTTGGGAATTTCTCAGGGTTTTAGAAGAGTCGCTTACCATTACCATTGGTTTAGAATTGTTAGTTTACAGCGCATCAACTTTCAACAACAACATGTCCAAGCTGCTGAATCACACCAGAAGGCTAATGTTTTATTGTTTTCATTTAAATAAGTATGTCATACAGGATACAAAGCTTTGTTGTTGGTAGCATTTATAATTGTAGTAATAATATTTGGGTTATCCTTTCCAAATTGGTGTAGTGTTACACTAACCTAATGAGCTAAAGGTTTATATTTCTCACAGGCGGCAAAAAAGGTGCCGGAGGCACGCGCACACACACCCGTCTCATCTGCGCTGGAAAAACAGTTAGACTTCAACCTCTATTTGACCCAGCGAAGTATTGATTCTATTTGTATTATTGTTTAATGTATATAAATAAATAATACATAAAGAAATACAAATATGTTATCAATAACAATAACTAGGCCTTCTTGTTCCAAAAGCAAGTGAGAATGGCAAGGTATGCCTAATCCAAACCCGTTGAGAAGTGCGCTCTGGAATCGAGGACAATCTGGAGGAGACAGACAGAAAGACACATTGATAGTTAATGAAGTGAAAAAGGAAACATTTACAATTGCTGATTGTCATGATGTGATAGTTCGGGTAGGCCTAGGCCTATATGTTCGTCATTCGAAGTGCCATAATAGGCCTAATCTATTCAACACGATATGTTTAACTCTGCCTTTGGAAAGTGATTACTTTATTGATGAATATCAATGTCCAATAAAACGGTGTTTTTCTATTATCGCGTTTCATTTGCAGTTTGTATTTTAATCGTAATAAAGTCACTTGTCAACAGAAATGCTTGTAGCCTACTTTTGCCTTTTATATTGTGAAAATAATCAAAGGCTATTCATGCTTTTTCAAAGGTAATGCAGATGGATTAAAGTGTGTTAGGCCTATGTTTATTGGAAAATGTATTAGGCCTACTGATAAACCGAAAATGTGTAATATTTTAAACGAAATGAAAAACATAACCAACATGAACAGCCTAAAAAAGCCTACAAATATGTCCTATTATTGTCTGTTGCAACAATAATAATAATAATAACAATAATATTAATACTATATTATATTATGATTATATTATAATATTAATACTAATATTAGGCTACTATTCAAACAACTAACCTACTGGGCCTACTACCAGTAAAAATAAACAAAAAATAATAATCGTACTCATAATGATAATAATGTCATGTTATGTTACACATAGCTTGCTATAGGCCTATTCAGTTTGCAAGAAAAGGCATCATTTGGGGAATGCGAGCTATGGGGGATACGAGATGGGGCATGGCTGGTATAGCTAGCAGGCTCATGATGCATTCCCTCTCCCCTCGGTAAGATGGCGCCTCTCTCACTGATCTAACCCTTTCCCTCTTTCTCCCCCCCTCCTCCATTCCCCAAGCTCTCCTTGCACTGGGTCATAAATCCGCTGTTGTTTATGAAAATTTACAACCTAGCAATGCAACTTTACGAGCCGTTGTGGTTTCCCATTGGCCGCAGCTGGTCACATGGTAAAGCCGTGAACATGAACTTTTTATATATATTTATATATATAAATATATATATAATTTCCTGCACCGTTATAGAGAAGGCGTCATTTGACAGTCTCAGTCTTCCACAGATATTGGTTTCTTTAAAGACCCTGCGTTTGAATATGTTTCAGATTATTTGGACTATCCTCCTTTTATAAGGTAGCCTATATTCGTGGGATACAAAGAAGAGAGCGCGGCGGACTGGGGTTTGTACTGGAGTTCGGACAAAATCGAAAAGCCATCATCATCATGATCTCGGAGTTTCGGGACAACGACGGGAATGGACACGAGTGCGTCATTAGTCCGACGGAGAGCTTTTGTATCCGTCCAGGGACTCAGCCGGTGCGTTACGGGGCAGCTTTTCGTCAGCACGCGAGTGCACCTGCTAATCCACTCAACACATCTCGGCCGGTTGCACGCGTGATGAGACACCGTAACAAGGTAGGACACGAATTAGGCCTATAACATTTTACTCTTGCTCTTGTTTGCGGGTTGACAAAGACAGGATAATTGACCACTCTGTTTGGTTTCAAAGGTTTTTTACCTTTTTGTCTGTTGAAGCTATTTATTCAACTTGGTGTAAACATGTCTACATGTCAAACATGTCACATTGCCAATGTGATATAGGCCTATTTTAATGATATGTAAATGATCGATAAACGGCTGCAGATTACTCTGTACCGGTTCTGTTTGAGGTTGGTATTTTGGTAATGCGTTTTGTAAAGGCTTCACTAGGTTTGTTGTTGATTTGAAATGTAAATGGACACCTCTAGTTAGTTAATTTTCTCTGTTGATTGTGGAAAACAAACATGCACTCTGTCGCCCTCTTGTGGGAAGAATGTTATTTGTGGTTCTGGGTTGTACTTCCTGCGGTAGATTTCTACTTGTATCTGTGTGTCCGAGTACCACCTTTACTGGGATACACATTGTTTGTGTGTGTGTCTGTGTGTGTTGCAACAACATTGTTTCTATATTTGGCAATGTACTTTGTGCTTATTAAATATTCAAACTGATGTTGATTTTAAACCTTATATGGCCTGAATGATTAACATGTTGATGTCGGCTATACGCTTACACATGCATACAATGTATAGGCTATGAATGACATGCACACTATTTTAATGTCAGACATACATTACACTATTATGGTTGTTTTATTATTTTAATGGCTGGGGGATTAATAGCCATATCGTAGCATATGTGTTGGCTTGATTGTGAAACGCTGTGTGCGCTATTGTTCATTGATTGATAGTTGGTTTAAGTTACTCCTTATTTAGATGTAAACATGATGGGGTAATTTAGGCCTGGGTAATTTTTAAATATGTAGTTTAGGCGATCATAGCGGACTTTTCCTCGCTTGACGCATCCAGCCGGTGATCCCTGCTGCTAGTTTCAAAACGCGCCAGCAGAGAGCAGTGCCCCACCTTTGCTTTGCGTCCTGGCTCTGGCTCCAATCCATGTCACACATTTAGGATATCACATTACGGTTTGTTACAACGTTGTCCATAAAGCGTATGTAGGCCTAATGTTGTAGCAACGTGTTTCTCAAGCAACGATTTGTTATAGGCCTTTTACCAAACACACCCAAGTAGCCTTCATAGGCAAAACGCGGAGAACAGGTCACACAAGCTCTCTTAGCAAGATGGCGCAATCACACCCGAAAGCTTGTTCGGCCTACAGCCAAGGAGGAAAGGAGACAGAGACATAAGTATCCACTTGTTGCGTTTTTTCATTAACACAATTTGACAGATAATGTATTTCCATAAGCGATGAATCCGAAAGAAATGCCAGATTTGTCCGGATCATCCTGCGCCGCAGCATGGCGTGCACTGCAGTATAGGATGTTCGGCCAATACAGTTTTGTGTCAGAGCTTTTGAAATATCAGAAATATTCAATTTTTATAATTTAGCTTATTTTCACTACTAAGTTTAAAATTAAGTTTCGCCAATGGCATTGCTCTCACTATAGGCTAAGTTTATGTAGGCTACACGGTATTGTGTAGCCTACACATGTTGGTACTTGTAGGCTTCTAATTTCAATATTAATAATGATGATAATAATGATAATAATAATAACACTAATAATCACCATAATCATGATAATCGTTTTCACATGTAAGCCTACATTTACTTCAATTGTACCATCAAGGAGACATCGAATTGACACCTTTTTAACATGCTGGTTGAATCCATTTTAGTAATCTCTATACCTGAGCCATAATATCAACATTAATCGGATTTAAGCGAAACAAAATGTATAAACTTAATAGGCCTACGTCACACTACGATATGACCTTTGATGAAAGTTTTGTTTTTCCTTTTTAAAGTAAGCTACCAATGATGTAGGCTGCATCCTCAAAACATATTTATACTTCTTTATTCAACAATATTCTTATTTTATTCAAACGTAGGCCTAATCGTTATTTTTTTATGTGAGCAAGTGCAGCATTTATAGAAAAACTTCAGATTGATTCAGTTTTTCTTGCCCCGACGGTAGGCCTATTATTTTGACTAAGACGCTGTTTACACACAAAAAATGACAAAACTGTTTTGGTCCTGGTATATTTTGTTAATTCTCACAAAAGTGAAAGAGTGACATATCCGTATTGTTTATTCAATTTAATATGGTATATTGTGATATTGGTCGGCTTGCACTCCCAGCATGTCACTTGTATTGTTTGGAAAGCCATTACTTGTGCCGCAATGATCGTTAACCTCTGAATGACCCCGTTTGAAGCCAACGCCTCGAAAAATGACGCATACGGGCAGTTCACCAGTTACACCAGACGATGGCGCACGACGACAATTCAGAGCAACGAGTTTGAGTTTCCAAGAACCAAACTCAGACGCGCGTAGTTGCGCGTACCCTTTACATCCCACCCTTATTTCCACCGTGCACGAGTTTACCTCTGGAGGTCATCAAGCAGGATTTACGACTGGTCAACAAAAGCACGTGATTCTAAGCCGTACCCCATATTTGGGTGTCTACGTAAGAGAGAATCAAGTACATGTCCTACTCATTTCCATAATTCATCATAAATTGTGCAGGGGTGCTTTAGAACGCGCTAAACCATCAAGAGCCACAAATCAAGTACGTACGTTTATTGTTTTTCTCAAAAATAAAAGAAACTATACTTAAAACGAACCACCGTGGATTGTCAACAAATGAGCTCCTATTTTGTGAACTCATTCTGCGGACGCTACCCCAACGGCGCGGACTTTCAGTTACATAATTATGGAGATCATAGTTCGACAAACGAGCAATACAGGGACTCAACGGCCACCATGCATTCCAGCAGGTATGGCTATGGGTACAACGGGATGGACCTGACTGTCGGCCGGGCAGGACACTTTGTGGGCAACGAGCGATCGCAAGGCTACTCCCCGAGTCATTCGGCGGCAACAACGTCCTCTGTCGAGCAAGTCAGGTACACTCAGACCGCCAACAGCACGGGGACCTCCTCGCTGTCCCCCCCACCTGACCCTCTTCCGTGCTCTTCGATCGCAAGCTCGTCCCCAGCCACCGAGGCTCAGCAGCAGGTTCAGCACCGAGCCATCAAAAACTCCATCGCCAGCCCGTGTCCAACGCCGTGCTCCAATGCGAATGGCGGCGCGATGCTGAACCGTGCTGACTGTGTATCCAAAGCCATGCCTCTGGAGGAAGACAAGCCCGCGGGAAGCGCACAGACAACTTCCCAAAATGTCACCGATTCGACCCAACCTCAGATCTATCCGTGGATGAGAAAACTTCATATAAGTCACGGTAAACTTTTAAACTTCCCCACACTTCTGTGCAATTATTTGTACTACAGAATTATTGTTGGCAGTTAGTGTAATGACTGCTATTATATGTGTAAACGTGTTGCCCAATATTTAAATAGCAACAGATTAAACGGACATTTAGTGCTATCTGTTAATATTTTTGTAAAGGCACAATTAGAAAGTGTCAATTTCCATTATGCACCACTGATCACCTGTTTAGACTACCTATTAAATATACACATAAGCTTAGGTTAACCTCAGCCTTTTTTCTTAATGTGGTAAAATATGCTTGATGTGCCTTAAAGTGCAGCACATGTAAACTTTTGTATGTCTCACTTAGTTTATACTTAATTTATGATATATATAATGCACATCTCAAAAAGCGTGTGAAATGTCAATTCCAGTTAGCTGTGCGTTTTACGCCTTTCAAATATGATTCGTGGTTCACACCTCCGCAAATTACGGTAGAAAAAATGTCCAGAATTAAGGTGAAATAGTTGGTCCAATAACGGTATCGATTCCTTGTCTTTCTGCCTATCAGATTTGTCTGGTCCAGAAGGGAAGAGGGCGAGAACTGCGTACACACGTTACCAGACCCTGGAGTTAGAGAAGGAGTTCCACTTCAACCGGTACCTGACCCGCAGACGGAGGATCGAGATTGCACATGCCCTCTGCCTCTCTGAACGGCAGATCAAAATCTGGTTCCAGAACCGGCGGATGAAGTGGAAGAAAGACAACAAGCTCAAGAGCATGAGCATGGCAGCAGCTGGTGGCGGAGGCTACCGGCCTTGATAATGTGTTTAATGATAAGCACCTACATAAAGAATGTTCTGGAAAGTTCTGGTCTTGTATCATTCCCCCATACAAATTGCGCGAGAGACTTCTTGGACTTCTTGGTTTGGGCCGTGGGCACATCGCATGCCAATAACGGGCCCTCTAATACTTCCAATACTATTATTTTTTATTTTTTTCCTATTTTTGACTGTGTTAATGATTGTCAATGTACAGTTCTGTCTAGAGTTAGAGGAAAGAGCAAAAAGAAAATACACGTGTAACTTATTTCTTGTTGAGAAAGAATTCAATACAGTCATTCAAAAAATGTTGTGTCGCAAATAAGCCAGTAAAAATATGTGTAATGTAGCTATACCAGAACAAAAAACAGCCGAATAAAATAAATACGAATGTTGGTATGAACTTTAGCTCCCATTGTGTTTAGCCTTTTGTTTTATATGTATGTAAGTATGTATGTAAGTATGTATTTATTTAAGTGATGTATTGTACCGAACAGTTAACTTGCTTCTATGGTAGACCAACAACGTAAACCTTGTGTGGTTATTCTGTGCGTTGTGAACCGTGTAAGGGCAGATGTCCCAATCCAATGTTGTATGTAGGCTACAGTAGCTCTGCCTTGTATTCTCCTTATTGCACGGGCTGCTCTTTTTTTGTTGCATTATTCGCCTCTCGCAGCATCTTAGTAAAATGTGTTTGTCTTTGTTTTATATATATTTTATAGGCTATGTTGAAGGTCCCGCTGAGACCCCCAAATTGCATTAAGTGTATAGCGCCATCGTGATAAACCTTTTTGTAAATGTTTTTAAATGACTGGAAGTCGAGAAAATACTATAACGATGATGATGATGGGGATTATAATAAACTTTCTACTGGAACGGCAACACTAGCCTGCATGGTTATTGGAAATATATATATCTGGGCATATGTGTGTGGCAATTTATGATCATGATGTTAGATGTAGGCCTACATATATTTGGAAGTCAGTATTTGTTGATTACAATAGAAAATACAAAGTTTTAGTTTTTATTTAGGTGTGGCGGAATGTGCAAGAAAAAAACCTGAACTATCACGAACTGTAAAATATTGACCACACTGCGTGAATTATTACAGTTAGCCGGGACGACCTCCCAAATGTTTAACTCTCAACAGGTAGACCCAAGGAAATGTGGTTGTTTGACTCACCTTGATAAGAGTTGGGCATTAGGTCCACGGCCAGAGACAAGCTAGAGGGGCCCCTTGCCTCCCCCTGTGTGTTCGGACTTGGTGCTTTACTCAGACTTTGCCAGCTCTAAACTTTATTAGTCTAGTTCTGGCTCTGTGACATTTGGTGCGTAAATGAATGGAGGTTTGTCAATGAATTAGATCGTAAAATCATCCAGAGCGCGACCAGATAGGCTCGCTGGCCATAAGCGGTCACGTGGTGGCCATTAAAGTAAGTTTTATGGTTTTGGGGAGTTGACAGTATATTGCACATAACATATAATCGCCCTGACGCGAGGCTTCGTCTTTTACTCTCTCCTTGCAGGCTGTAAGTGTTGCTTGACCGTTTCACCACTTGCCTTGCTCACAGTAGTGACTCAAGATGGACCAGAGGCGCGCGAGGAGAAGGACCATTTCTCAAGGTAAGTTTCTCCGCAGCGAAAAGACTTCAATTCTACTGTTCGCGTGGCCCCAGAGTGGCCACCCCGGTGCTAAACAGCGTTATGATTGTATTCGCTCTCTCTATCTAGCCTGTATTAGTCAATTAAGCTAATTTGTGAGTTGTGCAGTACTGAATACTGGTCTCGGCAGATGTTGGGCAGGGTTAGGTCCGGCTCATGGCTATTTAATTGCTTCCTTCCCCACTGTAACTTGTTTTCCTCCATCTGTGGTGTAACTCATAATCTATTTTACATGTTGGATAATTATCTTTTGTGCACATCCACCCCCATACCAACTTCTAGTTGCTTTAGTTGGATTACATTGGAGGATTAGCAGGCCATCTCAAATGCTACTGGACGTGTCAGAAAGTTGGGGTTCTGTAGATCTTATCGGAAAGTGAACACGCAATGGAGAATTAGTCCGGACATTTGATATAATTGTAGTTGTGCATTTTTAAAATAATGTAGTCTACGCCTCGAATAAGGACAGTTGCTTTTTCTGTACACTGCTGTGCTCCACATGTTGGCATCTTCATAGCTTTCGAATATAGTAAACACTGCTACGTAAACACAATCCATACACTGCATACACACACACAGACACACACCCACACACGCACACACACACGCGCGCGCGCGCATATACATGTGTTCGTTTTGTGTCAGCCACGTCCTTTTTCAACCGTGAAAAGCCACCAAAAAGTCTCTCGTTTGAGTGTGCTGACCTGCGGTTTGAGTGTGCGTAAATGCGGTTCAGAAATACACGACTAACTCCAAGAAGTGTAGCCTACATCGAAGATTGGAAATTATATTATTACGTTAAGTGGTTTTGATGTATGAATCCCTTTGAAACTGTTTTGGGATTTCGATGAAGTTTTGCGTAAATCTTAATTCCATTTCGAGCTAAATAGCGGATTTAAACTTGCGCCTTAATTGCTTAACAGAGAAAACATCGAAAAACAGTGAGTAGCTTAAACACACACACACACACACACACACACACACACACACACACACACACACACACACACACACACACACACACA
>JAOPJI010000092.1:7840806-7859286 GCA_027122695.1 Merluccius productus
ACACACACACACACACACACACACACACACACACACACACACACACACACACACACACACACACACACACACAGGACAATATGGTTACATGGACATGTTTCTCTTGCCATACGTTTGTTCTTTGCGATAGGCCGATATAGGCCTACCTTTCGTTTGTGCAAATTGACTAAAACATAAAAATGTAAATATTTTAGTATAGTATATAGTTCACTAAATACTGGTGTCCCTGCATTCTGACATTAACATTGCGTATTTTAAAGAAATTGCAGGTCAGCCCATCGCACAAAGGCATTTGCGTTGCTTTACCAGATCTAAAGTTGAATACACGTTTCTTTATGAAATTAAATCCACCTAGGCCTACGCGTAATTTTATTTCCACTAATATGCCCACTGTCATCTTCACACAATAAACGTTACATTTGATATGCAAAGATGATTTAAGTCTAATATAGGCTACTTCTAAACAATTTTCAATCAAATGGCGATGCGATCATGCGAGATGTGTCTCGAGGGGTCAAAAGCTCGCGAAGACGGACGAGAACGAGATAGGGGGTCAAAAGTTTATGCGCTGAACATGTCTCCCTCATCTGTTCTTTTGGGGCTTGATGCCAGCTTTATAATAGCGCTCTTCACGACCCACACAAAAGATAGAATAGCGTTGAATTACATATGTTGGACGTTGCACTCCAGGTGAACCCTGGAAGCGGGGTGACCCCGCGCGGAGGACCAGGGGAGGGTCCCCCCTACACGTCCCGAGCCTCAAGATTGAGTGGCTGGCGTTTTATTAGGGCGGTTGATTGGTGAATTTCCTTTGAATAAATTACATTTGATATGTTTGGGTACGAGGGCAAAATTAGCATTTTGAGGATTGATTCTTTCGACCGGGTCACAGGGTAATGGATAGGCCCGCAGGCCCAAATTATGTCCATGGTTCCTTTAAAAACCACTTAGCCTTCCTTATCTTGACCAAATACGATGTTAACGTAAAAAATATCGTTAATATGTGTATGCCTTTTTTTAATGTTGACACAGGATAAGATATTTTTAAATAAAGCCTACGTGTATTCATATATCGGACTTGCAACAGAAAATAACGCATTTCAATACCGGCCCCTTTGTCATAAAATAATAGGCCTACATTAAAAAAAGAAAGTGAAGTACATTGTTTCGTTACTAGTTTAAGCTTATAATTTCGATGTATGTTATTTATAAACGTTGATAGGACGAAATAATAATAAAGAGAAGGAAAAAAAGAAAAAAGCATAACCTTTAATAGGCCTACAATAGACTAATTCCATTGATATTGCACAAACCATGGTTTGACGAGCACATCTCTCTTGTTGTGCGTAGAGTATGGGCCTATATGGAGTTATTCATCATCAGCAAAAAACAATATACGCATATTCGCAAATGCGAATACTTTGAATGTAAATCTTTTTTTTTTTTTAAACAATAGGCTTATTGAAATACCACAGCTTGTGCGTTTACAACGGTACGTTGCGTGAAACTGCGTTCTCAAAGATGTGTGCAAATCATCACATTAAATATCCCCAAAAATAACAAACATTTTTAAAACATACTAAAAAACTAAAAACTAAAAAATCTAAGGAAGCATAGTCAATCATTAGGCCTACCAAAACAGAGGCCTGTATATATTCTGCAAGCCAACATGTGGCGGTTCATTTAGATCACAACAAATGTAGCGTACATATTTGTTTTGTCAAATAAGCGTTTTTAAATGCACTTGATATGAAAATCAAAATCTGACCTATTTCCTTTTCTTAAAAACTGAGCGGACCAGTCACAGACAGGAGGAAATTTAATTGTTGTAGGTTTGTGCTTTTGTATCGATTATTTTTGTATTCATAATTTAGGCTACTTGTTTTCTTGGTTGGGTGTTGCTTTACCATGTTTCCTATTCATAATTGTGTTTGTTTGACATCGAATCTGTCACATGACACAGTATTCGGCCCACATCTTCATATAATATTCACATTGACGTAGCCTACAATCCGCTCGGTGCTGCATTCGCTTTCCGTTTGCTTTTGTTTCTGGTAACGGACGGAGCATTCACAAACCCTTGTTTTATTTAGACAACACATCGATATACAACCTGTGTGTATAGGCAAAACAGCGTTGGTGTTTCGCCATAGACTGCATGCTTTCGCCCAGTCCCAGCTTCTATGCTACATAGTGGAAACTCTCCCTTTCAGGACTCAGAGGACCTATATAGCGAAAGCAATGTGTAAAGTGCCGCTATCGTCATAGCACTTGTCTGATCATCTAAATTTACAGTGCACTGCCTTATTGATGTAGGCTTACTATCAGTAAAATAGACATTCACTTCACAGTATATCCTTTCCGAAGTGCCGGCGTGTTTTGGATGTAGGATTAGTTGGATCTAAACATAACCTTTCACAGCCGTTTAGGGCCTATAGGCCTTTAGAGTACCAGTTTTCAAAATAACAAATTACATAAAATTGTATAATGAAATAATTTATAACTGAATTTGCATCTTCTATATTTCTACATATTAAATATCTAGATTAGTCATACACTTCAACAGGCCTACGCAACTTTTTGACATTAGGTATAAAATGTAATAAGCGTAGGGCCTAGCTCAGGTTTTGCAGTTTTCCAAGATAGGGGCAATATGCTTTCAATCTGCAGGCGTCTGCCCCACATTAATTAAAATTGATACTTTAATACCTATACCAAGGTCCTTGCTACAGCAACAAGTAGACTGACCTGTCAAAAAAGATAGCCGTCATTCACGCAAGGGTGACTTACTGTAAGTGGATAACACTCAAACTGACCCAGTCTATCCCGTTCTCTCTGTCTCGCACCCTCTGATGTAGAATATGTTGGCAGCAGACTGTAAATTTAGATATCATGTGAAGTTGTCTTACCTTGTAACATTATGTTGATAAATTGCCTCTTAGGTGGTCTCTGAAATGTATGGATACTGCCCATGTGTGGGGTACCATTTACTTCTACAAAACAAAGGGATGATGCATAAATCCATACCCTACACTAACTTACAGCAAGTGGTGGCTCTGGTATATTACATTAAACGGTGCATAGTCTATGGTAAGAAAGAAAAAGGCTTCAAAATACTTCAAATGTTAAACGAAAAAAAGAATAGTTCACCTTTCAATGTGGTCTTCCTCAACATTCACGAGCTGGAAGATGTTGGTCAGGTTGGAGCTACATGATACAAATAACGATACTATAAATTAATGAAAAAAACATAGGACCTATAACATGAAAAAATAGAGACTGTATACTATAGACTATATATTGAACATATAACTATTTAGGTGTGGCTTTCGCCTCGCTTTAAGCAGTTTAATACCACGCCTGACATTTTTCAAATGGCTTCATGGATTTGCACAGTATTTTAGTATCTTGTTGGGACGTCTCTGTGTGTTGACCCATGCTAAGTGCTCTCCCATCTTCCCCAGAGTTTGGCAGACGTTGGAGATAGTGAAGTCCAAGTCCGGGGTGAACTCCAGGTCACTGCGTCTAACAGATATGAAAATGTCGCCTCTTTGGAGAAGGGCACGCCTTGTTGTTTAACAAAGACTGTCAATGCCCAAGATTAATCAGAAACAAAATGGAAACGGTGTCAGTTTGGGGTCAAGCAGAAGTTATCTCTGTTTAGGGCCGCGAATACAATGGCGGGGAGAAAAAGGGGAAAGAACGCTTTCAATATTTCCGAGGTTTGTCCTCGTCTTTCACGACGCAGGGGCCTTCTCCGAGTGGACAGTTAAGGATAACTTCTGTAAAGTCTCTTTTGCCCAAAGGGAATTACACAGTTCACGTTGGATTTGTTCTGTACGGATATGTGAAGAAACAAGTTGTGAAGATGGAGATTTGCGTGACACTGTGGGCAGAGGAGCAATACGGTCAGCGGCTGCTATATTTATCTCGTTGGTTTATTGTCTTTATGCCTTTTCTCTTTTCATCTCTCAGAGTCGATGAATAACTCAAGGAATGCATGCATATTTGTTCACATAGAGCTCTTCCTCTACTTATCATTGTCTTTATGCGGCTACTAGGCCTACCAAAATATTATTATTATTATTATTATTTGTATTAATAATGCTAATAATGCTAATAATAATAATAATATAATTAAAAAATAACAATACCTGCTATTAATTTTTATTTGGTCTTTCTTTATATATTATTCATATTTGTATAGAGGCCTACTAACATAGGCCTAATTGTACGGCCTAATTGTTACAGGAGGCAACCGTACACTGTTTTACTCTACTCGGTTTTTATACATTTCATTCAAGAGCTTGTATTTCAGAGAATAATTACTTGCGGAGAAAGTTGCTGCGCTACTGCGTAAGGTCATCCACTATATTATTGTGTAGTGTAAATCCATCTATCTATCTTCCTATCGAAAGACCATGGGGCTTGCACGAGGGCAGCTTGTGTGCTGCTACACTTGTTTATTCAAGAATAACAAAAACTGTATAACGTTATGGATTGAGTACAAAATAAATGTAATCTTAGAAAGATATTTGATTATGTCTGCAGTGTGTAGGTCAATTGCTCGGTCAAATATGTTCAAACAGAAGTGGAAAAAAATACTTTTCTTTGTTTTTGGTAGGAGACATGGTTTATTAATAACGTAATGCGTAAAACCTATAGATTGATCAAGCTTGAGCAAAATTCTGTTTGAATTCAAGCTCTCAAGGAGAGGAGTCAAAGGTTTCTTCATGTGGTAATATAAAACCTGCTGTTCGCGGACAGTCTCTCTCTCTTTCTCCTTCGGATCAGTAAAACATAACCTTTTTCTTTTGTTATTTGAAATAACGTGATAACAACGTGCTCAAATTGCATCCTCTGCCTGTTCGTGTGCCAGTTTATAGTATCGTTTGCAGAGCTGCACTGAAACGCATGTTAACCTATTATTCATATCGTTTTCCATCAGAGATATTCTTTTGTTTGTAAAGAAGTGCATTCCCATCCACAACTTTGGTTTCATATACAATGCGATGCGCGTTTTCTCGGATATAGGGCCATATAAGGGTTTGCGGACACTGCCCATACTTTGGTCCGGTTGCAGTAAACAAGTCACTTGATTGGATTTTCTTTATATACTCTGATTTAATAAGGAAAACACCAACGTAAGCTAGTCCGAGCAATTTTCGTTGTGCCAAATGCCATGCTTTCCATTGGTTCCTGTTTACATGATGCCCACAGGAGACACCGTGATTGGTGGTGGTTTACACGTGACCAGACAACTTTGTACATTTGACAGGGAGTAGGAGGGTTTTGTGGAGATCAGAAAAACGACAGCGCGATAAAAATTAGTATTGTTGCACTTCACAAATTAATGACCATGAGTTCCTATTTGATAAACTCGAACTATATCGAACCATCCTTTCCTCCATGCGACGAATATCAACAAAGCGGATACATCCCCACGCCCGGTGATTACTACGAACGGCAAAAAGATACGGGTTTTCCCCATCACGACGATGCATCCTATCCGAGGTCAAACTACACAGAGCCGAGCTACGATTACGGCAATGTCCCCACCAACGGACTGGACGATTTCAGCGATGGACATCACACACAGCCGCAGCCAGTTCCCCAGAGCCACGGTACTCGCCTCAATACGGTTCCAGATAGCGGCGCAGGGACGAATACCAGCAAAGACTGCAGCCTAGCAAATGAGCCATATCCCGGCGTACCAAAGGGCAAGGAGCCGGTGGTCTATCCATGGATGAAAAAGGTCCACGTTAGTAACGGTGAGTTATCGTTACAGTTAAACGGTAGAACCACAGAGAGGCGACCACTGGAACATACGCAAGCCCATTGAGGCAGCACTAGTAGCGTCCCTTACAACAGCAATTTACGACTATCGAGCAGCAGGGTCGGTAATTAAGGACCCTCGTAAATTTTATTGCCAGTGTTCGTCTGTCTGGGCCATGTGCCTTTGTTGCTTTTTAACCTAAACTACCTCTACGGGTGGACCAAAGCCAAAGTATGATATTTAGTCCTGCTGTTTGGTTAATCATTTGTACGCTTAATCTGTCCCTGGGTGCGAATTCTAACACACACGGCATCTCCAAATTAAGCGCATTTCTGCGCTCGAAACGGGAGAGAGCATGATGCAAATAGTGTGTTGTAGCAATCGCCATGAACGACACCGTCGTCCTTATATTCGTATCGTTTTGTACAGTAGAGAATCACGGGGCTTTTTTGTAGAATGGAGATAATACGCTTCACGTAACACCTGCTTGCTTTGCATGTGCATGGTTTTTACAGTCAGTGCCAGTTACAACGGAGGAGTGCCCAAGAGATCCCGGACCGCCTACACTCGCCAGCAGGCTCTCGAGTTAGAGAAGGAATTCCACTTCAACCGTTATCTGACCCGACGCAGGCGGGTGGAGATAGCGCACACCATGTGCCTGTCCGAACGCCAGGTGAAGATCTGGTTCCAGAACCGGCGGATGAAGTGGAAGAAGGACCACAAGCTGCCCAACACAAAGATCCGCTCCTCCAACACAGCCTCGCCTTCGGTCTCTGGAGCCCAGCAGCAGCAGCAGCAGATCAAAACAGGCCAACAGCTCGTGCCTACACCGTGCGCCGCCAGTCTATAGTGCGTGAGCATCGCGCACGGCAAACCCCAGACCACAACACAGACTGAGAATTGCAAAATACAAAAAAGTGGAAATTTTTGTGGACCGACTTTCCGGTGTGTCACACATGTTGTAACCCCCCCCCCCCCCTCCCTCTCTGCTCTTTTCCCAAACTTCTGCCATTGGGTTTTACACGTCCACCGTCCCTTGACAACCACCTCTGCTCTTCTTCGTTTGTCCTCGTCATATAAGCTTGAAATTCACTCTAATTACCCAAGACGGCAACTGAAGTGTACATGTATTTGTTTATTATTATGATACAAAAATGGGGAACGCACGTTCAAAGCTAGGACTTGGGTTAATATACAGTGTAAATGAAGTGAGGAAAACGTAAGTCATTTTTTTATCAGTATTATCATTTTTTTTTATTGCTCATGGAAAAGTCTAATATACTTGAAAGATATATAGCAAATCTCTAGGTCATGCAGA
Organism: Merluccius productus; assembly: GCA_027122695.1. Classification (NCBI taxonomy): domain Eukaryota; kingdom Metazoa; phylum Chordata; class Actinopteri; order Gadiformes; family Merlucciidae; genus Merluccius; species Merluccius productus. The sequence continues at coordinate 7,847,901 of JAOPJI010000092.1, forward strand.
GTAACATTGTAGTTTTTTTTGTCTGTGTGTGAGAGTGTGTGTGTGTGTGTGTGTGCGTGTGTGTGTGTGTGAGAGAGAGAGAGGGTGAGAGAGAGTGTGTTGGTTTACTGTTGAATGTAGCCCAGGTGACTTTTACATCTGATGTATATAGACAAATCACTAAGAAGGCACAATGAAAATAACATTTTGTCTTTAGAATTATGTTTGTCGTTCTAGTTAAATTCGTGATAGTGTACCACATGTCGTGCTGTGTTCTAAACTGTGAATATCTGTATGTTCTGTCCAAATAATTGTCGTTGTAATGTAGGCTAAATAGCTGTTCTTGTGAAATAAATATATACTTCACTGAATGATATGGCTTGAAAAATCTGCATATAGAGATAACGAACATTGAATTGCTGATTAATAATACACGGGCCAATTGCATAGGATAATATATTTTTTCGCGTTGTTTTTTATTTAGTGTTAGGGCATCGTCCGTCAGTTTTATCACCTTTGGTGTTTTGTAGTCAGTTTGTGATTTTTTGTAGGGGTATTAAAAAAAAAGCAATTGATATTATTTGCTACTTTAAACTGTGTCTATTTCATTTCAAACATTAAGAAGGGTTACTATGTTCTTCAAATACAGGACGAATTGTTTTATCAGAGGCCATACGCATTTGCTACATCACCCGAATGTTGTATTTTTTCTGTCAGTTTTTTGTAGCAATATCTGTCACCACTTCATTATTAGTATCAACGTTTATAGAAGTTTTCATCGAATAAATTATTGAATGGTACTCGTTATAGAATAATTGATTTGGTCTTATTGCAGAAACCGTTTTGAGGTGTGATTTATACGACTCGATTTAGGTGTAAACATACGAAGTGTTTACAGAAATGCACCAAACACATAGTTTTTATTTTTTTTAGAAGTAAAGTCCATACCACACATAAGTGAACCAATGTGTAACTGTTGTTTGCTACCTGCTACATCCAAACAATAGGAAGTTCAACCAGAGGACACAGCCGTCACTGACCAATCACCGGCGCGCAGCCCTTCTCCTGACCCCTGACCTTAAGACACGCACAATGTTCAGATCATACATCAGTGTAACACCACGTTGGCTTTTTTCATTTCGTGTTTGCCCAGAAACAATGCGCTGGAAAAATGTGTAGACCTATAGTGTGACCTGTAGTGTGACTTCTATTTCTACTAAACGTTTTCAATTTTCTTTTATACATTTCTTTACAGCAGTGTTACTGAAGTAGTTTACCATGGCCTAATCGCCAGGATACATGCAACAACGAAATGTATAACATGGTATGAATTCCAGCTCTTTTTTAGTTAATGTATCTGTATTATATGAAGGCTATAGCTTTCCTATTAACTTGCACTAATTTAAAATTTGGATAGGCCATAAAACAACCAGTTTGGCTATGTGTGCGCACAGCTAAGTCATTTACATTGATTCTTAAGTCCATATATATATGAAATCGTCATATAATGGCCACTGACTTTTTATCTGCTATTGTCACAATCACTCAGGGCATACTTTGCGCACAGACATAGTTGTAGGTATGTGCAAAAAAATGGCGTTTGACCTGATTGGCACCCATTTTACGCAACCTTTCAAGATGTCGAACTGGTTAAATTCAAGATTTCCCCTCATTTTATTCAAGAGTGGAGGTCACTTCCAGGGTTCTGAAATTTTAATTCCCTCACCCACGTGACTCGTTGAATAATGAATGCCCCCGGGTCAGAAATAGATATGAAATTCTCCCGTATTTCCATTTGACATGATCCTCAGCAGTGTGCGAGATACGTTTCTGGCGATAAGCTCTACGTTATTCCTTCCTGGTGAAGAACCCTTCGTGACTCTGTGTGAGTATGTATCTGGTTCTCTGTAATTCCTTTGGGATTTCACATTTCTGTAGTTTTGGCCTACCTGGCGTAAGACAGCCCCTCTCTGGTGACTAAGCAATCGTGTGTAAAATGAAAACAAACAAAAAGAAACCAAAAAAAAAACGATAGACATTTTGTGATGTGGTGTGTGTGCTATGACCGCCGCACCTTCATTAATTTCTTCCGGGCGACTAACCATTTATGTTCCCATTATGAAAAAAAAAAAGTATAAACACGACTTTTAATAATACATGTTTTGGGTGCTTAGCAAGTGTCTGCGTGATTATACATGATTGAACAATGTACAACACTGTCTGGTATAGCCTGCTGATGTGCTCAGTGATAATGCCAAAAACAAAGAGACAAAAATGTAAACGGTCGGTTGATCGCAAAATATGTACATTCTAATAAATATAAGGCTCTTAATATAGTATATCATTAGGAACAATGCCTAAATAAACCACTATGTGGCAACCAATCTGTTGATATAGCCTATTGATTCAAAAGCTAAAACATGTATCACCTGAGAAAAGGTTACATTTAAACAAATAGGGAGTCTATTAGGTTAAGAACACATTTTAACTTAAAAGTAAATAAATAAAGTGAAGCTCTTTCGCCTCATTAGTAGGCTATACCTTATAGGCTAAGATTATACCTTATACATGATGTATGTGTAACTTTGTCTTAAAACTTAAACAGTTAATAGCCGAGTTAGTTTAAAGTACCATGAACGGTGTGAGGAGTCTTTTGTGTTTTACTACGTTGTCGACGCAGCTGAAAGGCTTGACAACCTGAGGGGCAAAAGACAATCAGGTCGGAGGTTAAACATTAACAACGTCTTTAGTCAGATTATTGGTGGTATTGTTATTATGATTATTATGATTTGTGTTATGTATTATGATTATAATGATTTGTATTTTATTATTATTAATAATATTTTTTCAGTATTTTTGCTTAGCCTGTTATTAGCTATTATTATACACTAGGCCAATTGTAATAGTCGTCTAATTTAGTATAGTTTCTGTAGTTTTGAAATAGAAAAGAAATCAAGAGTTATTACAACACAAACAATACAAACAAAAATGGACTCTTTATTGAAACTAGTAAAACAATCCACCACCATAAACTACTCACATTTCAAGCATTGGAACGCATTCAAACTCTCATTCTGTCCTGACACAGGGAACAAGAAGTGTGCAAGATCAACTGTTGAATTGCACATTAGCCCTGATGTTGACGGTTATAAACCTTCGTGTAGCATTTATCTTTGGTGGAGTTTGTCGGTAACCTAAGCCTACTCGTTAGACCTCCGAATGTCAACATTGTGGGGAGATATGTACCGCTCTCTGGCCGCCATCCAAAAGGAGAACGGTGACGAGAGGTGTGCGCCTTTAATTCCCCTTAGTTGTCAGCAAATATGCATTTGCGATTGCATATCTCGCTCTATTCAAACAACGGATACATAGTATAAACGTTCAAACAATACCGTTCAAACAATATTAGCCAGTAAAGGCCTATGTCTTATGGGTCTTACAGGCCTTTGCTTATAAGGTCGTGAGAAGATACACAACAATATCCGTGACAGACTTAAGTGCCTGCTTTTCCACAACTTCTGGCATTTTAAACTCCGAATAACTTCACACTCGTCTCTGGTTGTCTCTGCCCGGGTCAGGGAAAAGTTCAGGTGCGGTGGCGAAAGGCTGCGTGGGAGTGGGGGGGTCTGCTTTCTGTCCTGCGCTCAGTCCGCCAAACATTCTCCAGCGCCTCCAGCATACTCAAACTTTCCTGTTGGAATGGTGGACGATCCTGGATAAACAAGAACAGTTTGAATAATCGCCGTTAAAAAAAAAGAAAAAGAAAGTACTAAAGTAATTATAAAATAAAATAACTACGACAAAGTGCAAACGTAATAAAGACATTCAAATAGCCTGCCGCGTAAACTATCTAAATTGTAACGCTATTACGCATGTGGTGCTCTCGCCCATAATATTATTTGCATGGTGCATTGAAAAATATGCTCTTCTCCAGCCCGTGCCTTTAAAAGTTTACTGCTCAACTTGTAGTTTGTGAAGACAAAGGCTGGTGTGGGTGTGGGATGATGTTCATGTCCGCCCAGAATGATTAATAGTTGTGGCTGGTCTTTTCCACGCCCGCAACTCCATGTTGACGGGAAATAAGCGCCAAACGTTGCAGGGAAAGAAAGAGTGCTCTTCCGGTCATAAGTTTTAGCAATATCTCAAGAAGCTATGTAGGTCAAAACATTTATCCAAGAGGTCAAATAAAAAATAATACAAACAAAAAAACCTTATATCAATTGCCATGGCAGACTTGTGGTAAGTTAGGCCTACATATCGTACAATATATCGCTTTAGTTACATTATGGCCTACTCCCAGTAGCCTACTGGCCCTCCATCCCCCTTTGCTAAACCCTATAATTTACTAGGCAACTACATCACTCAACTGATCATAGGAAACAAGCAAGTCAATGTGGGTTGAATGGCGATCCGTGTTGTAATCGGTAGGGTCACGGACTAACCGTCGGGTCGTCTCAGGTACATGTACCACTTAGGACCACCGCGGCGCACGCGTCTCCTCAGAAGACAGAACAGGTAACGCTATTGTGCTGTGAGTTATAATGCGTCCACATCACGCATGGCGGTAACTGAGACACACGGGGTGCTATAGCATAACTCAAGAGTAAAGAGCGGGGGCAGCATTGAGTAGGCTACTCGCTTCGGGCTTTTCCACTGTAGGTCCTAAAGAGGAGATGTTGTAGTATGGGCTACCCTAATTAGGGCACCCTAAAGGGATGTTTTGGAAGGTAAAATCCTCTCCATCTTCCTCAGTGCGAATTGTTTCACCTCGCCGCGAAACGTCCTGCTCCTACTCCAAAAGCCCGGTCGCTGCGGCTGCGTTTAAGCTCAACATAGCAGGTATAGCCCACCAAGCTCACTTAGCGCTAATGGCTAGTAAATATATGGCACTTTAAAACTGACAGAACACCCTCTCCTCTGAATGGGCGACATGTGGAAAAGCTGCTTCTCTGCGAGAGACCTGCTCCTCTGCCAGATACATTGTAATGTCATGTAACCCTCTTTTTTCTCCGTCCAAACGGATCCGTTTCTCCTCGGGGGCAATGACTGCCTCCATTAATGATTCACGGACTCAAATAAAAGGGATTTAAGTTGACGTTGCGTCACGTGAGCGGGCGCATAATACTGTGCCGTGTTATGGCACCGGGAAGAAAACCGTTGTCTCGGTCCAGGCATATGATGCTGATTATAAGCGAGTTACCCCCACTTTCCGCGAGGGGGGTCGGGGCTTTGTAGTTTTAATCGAGAGAAATAGAAAGATAGGGAGAAAGGAAGATCTATAGGAAGGATCACGGTTTTGTGGATGGTATAGCCTACTGCGTTTACGGACGGATATGTTTTTCCATGAGGACAAAATCAGAGTCCGTTCGTTGGGAGGATGGATTTTATTTTGAGGTATTTCCGCCGATTGTTCATTATTGTCGTGAGTTATTGCCGCGCGAGGTTGGGGTCAGTAAAAAACAGCACCGGCTTCTCGCCTGGCTGGAAAAGGAGCCGTAATAGAAAGCTATTAATATCCTACTATCTGCAGGTATCGGTGATTTACAAAACAAATATATAAATAGCCCTCTAAAATGTACCGCTTACTCTATATGTGAGCAGAATTGCCAATGACTACTTGCATGCACAATGAGCTCAATTATAATAAAAAAATATGTATCACTTCTTACTTCTTAATTGTGCTACTCCTAATTCTCATTTTTTAATGTGCAATTTAAGAACAATAAATTAACCCGCATTGTGTTTGTAAATGAACTCGGGCAAAGCATTCATTAAAACGCCTGTCCTACAATGTTCCTGTCCTGCAAGGCCTTATAGTGGTCCTATACATGTGCAATCATTGTGTTTTCTTTACGCGGAATTTGTTGAGTAAATGATAAATCAAGGCGAGCTACTTAAAAAAGTAAGGGGAAAGCAGTGGGATTGTGTCGCTCGGCGAAGGGAAACGAGGATATAATGGAAGACGGAGTGCCATCTAGGACCGCGCGGCCGCGCCGAGGTCACGACGCTCGCCGGTGATTTATGGGCAATGGGACTTAGGGAAGCCGCTGCGTGAGGGCTAATGACTATTCGATCCGTTTCCAGCGTAGTGGTAGAAAAATACAAGAAACAGGGAAAAACACTGATAAAATAATCCTGATAATTAATAAGCACGAGCTGAATTGTGAGTTAATTTCACTCCGATGTTAAGATTGTATTCAGGTGCTGTAGCCTATTATCCGTAGGCTATGCATGGGACGCGTATGTGTATGTTTTAAACGAGATGGCCATTGCTTTAGAGACTCGTGATTTATAAATAGTTACTTGTCATTGTTTTTGCACTGATACAACAGATTAATTCGACTACTCTAGCAACCACAACTGCAATAATAAAAGCTAATCCATGGGGCTAATGAATTGCTTTAGTGTATTTTATTAGAATTAACACACTATTGATGTGTAGGCCTGATTAAACTCAATATACAAATAGTAGGCCGTTGACCTATATATTTGATTTGCCTGGTGTACAGGCCCAATCTTCTTCCAAGCTTGTGGATCCACAAATGAGGAATCATTTTAAACCCCAAATTACATAAATAATATTACTCATATTAACGCACACATTAAACAATGTTAGGTGTTTGTGTGTCGTGTGTAATGTGCTCTGTTTCTTCATTTCAGAATACTGCCGAGGTGAACGCAGGCCCTTGTACGGTCGTCAGGAGAGCCTGCTTAGCCGTCGGTAAGTCCACATGCCATGCCTCTATATCTGTATCGATTTTAGTTATGAATGCTCGGTGATAATATCCTTATTCAATTTCTAATAACCCGCCAAGGCACTCACAAGGAGAGACACGCGGCCTAAGCATTTCACATTGACTCGCAGCAGCAGAAGCAGCAGCAATACGAGGAGGCTGATAGCAATTATTCCTTCTCGTCCACTTGTCTTTGTCGCGCAATTTATCACTATAAAAATGACGAAGGGAACCGTACCTCTTAGAGCGGGCGCCTTACTCCTTCGGAAACACTTTCTCGGACTACCATATGGTCTTCCCCAAATATAGTTATATAGCTATTTCCAACTCTAGCCACCACTTTTTTTTGTTGTTTTGCATTTACATATCAGCATACGGCTAAAGTGTCGTGTCTTATTATTAAGCCCCAGCAACGCCAACCCACTAACTCGTTGACATTTAACCCTCAGGCCCAGTGACTTTAAAGAGTAACGCGACTCAGCGTTTCGCCAGAAGACAACGGAGTCAATAATTATACAAATGCCCCCGTACTCCTGTTTAGAAAAGAAAAGCCACGTTGGCTAAAAAAAAGAAAGAAAAAAAATCCTAATGCGTGAATTTTTTGTCCCACTCGCCCTCCCACGCCGCTGGTGTTGCTCTACTTTTTTAATTGTGTCGTCGTGTCTCCGTCCCGCAGCCTCAAACGAAAACTAGAAGGAGCCACTGACGTGTTTACAGCCAGAAGAAGCGAGAGGACATAAATCTTGTTTTTTTTATTTTTTTTCTCCCCCCCCCCCTTTGGTCTGCAAAAGACACCATTAACATGCAGAGGGATTTCCCTGCTGTCGGCTCCCCTCGCTCTCTCCCATACCTCGCTGAGCGTGCTCCTCCGTTCGCCTTATGAAACACGGTAGCCGTCGTCGTTTTCGTATCAGGAAATAAAATAGATTTCATTCACCTTGTTTGTTTCCTGGGAGACCCTTATCGGTTTTTTGGGGTGTTTGCAATCCGATTAAAGTATTCCCCCCCACCCCACCAAAAAGAGAAAAAAATAGACGCGACCGTGTCCATTAAAGCCCATTTTGGTGTCTGAAAAGAAGGATAGAGGAGTGTCTCGGAGAGGTTGGTTAATGATTAATCGCTGAATAGGGGGCTCTGTTTAATCCCTGGGAAACCCTTCTCAGCGGTGGCTCCACACTGCACTATACACTGGCGTGCCATAATATTTCCAAGCAGAGCATTAAATGAAAAGAAAGCAAATATTTGTAACCGGCTCGTGTGTATTGTGTTTTTTCCACATACACTGGCTGATTTAGTGGGTGTGGAGAGGCAGTCACTTGATTTGAACACAGCTTTGGCGCTACTTAATTTGCATAATTTTTCTTGTCTATGGTGACGCTATGGTTCGGGGGAGTTCACTGGTGAATGCATGGTGGACCTGTGAACGACGACATAGTCCAGCCTAGCCCTGGCTACGTTTAATATGTGTATGAAGCCCGGGTATAGCTCGAGCATGTGATAAGTTCAATCGTCAGGGGCAGATAGCGCTTATCATCGTGACCTGAGTGCTCACGCCTGCTTTCGTAATCTCAGTTTACCCATCCACGTCAAATAGGAGAAGGAGGAGAAGAAGAAAAAAAAAGGAAAAGGAGAAAGGATTTCGTTTCTCCTGCACGAGGAGTCCTTCTGGTTCTCTCTCTCCTTTTTGTGTGTGTGTGTGTGTGTGTGTGTGTGTGTGTGTATTGTGGTGGCCAATGCATGGTCTACGGGGCGCAGTCTGTTGCTGTTCAACCCAGCTGCATTTACCTAAACTTTTATCTGGATTACCGCTTTGATCGATTTCGTCGCTGAATGAGAAATTATCGCGGCGTGCTCTGCATTCGTCGTCAGAGGATAAGGTAAGCAGGCCAGGAATAGGCTCCCTCGGTTGTAAATGGCATGAGTTTGTGTGTCTTGCGGTGATTTATCACCGTATGACTTACATCTCGGTTCAGGAAGAGTTCACACACACAGTCAGGCAAAGCAGGCGGATTTCTCTCGCGTGGACCGTGGAGTGCACAGAGAGCTCGTCTGTCTTTTGTGTTTCTTTTGTTTTTTGAGGAAAGATTTTTTTTTTTTGTTACATATTTCCCGGTATCAATTCCCGATCATCCTTTGTGGAGCCGATTTAGCCCTGCGTCCAATTTGCACACAGCGGATAAGCCTACCTGGCGCACGGCGGAAAATGGGTTTGAATTTGTACAGATTTGTCGTTTGAAGCTTCAACGCCAATATGCTGTGGACATTGCCACTTTTACATTTGAAATATAAGATTACATACTCTTGCAAACCGAGTAGGCCTACTGACTGACAGTCGTAATTGTACAATAATGCCATTTGTTAATGTAATGCTGACTAAGTAGCCCATCTACGAGTTTTATCTTTTAAATTTTTGGAAATTAGGGTTATTTAGCCTGTATCTTTACTTGTCGATTATATGATAGCATGTTTTTATTTTAGAAATAGTCCTATATGATAATAATCTAGCATATTTCTGGCTTATATCTTACATAAAATCAATAGGCCTCTTTGACTTGAAACAAATCCAGATATATGGGGTTTTAATACGATGTTCTCCATATCATTATTATTATTGTTATTATTCTCACTAGGCTAGTTTTCTTGGTATTTGTAGACCTAACATTAGTAGTATGTATAGGCTACCATAGTAGTAGCAGTAGTTGTACTTGTAGTAGTAGTAGTAGTAGTAGTAGTAGTAGTAGTAGTAGTAGTAGTAGTAGTAGTAGTAGTAGCCTAGTATTATCGGCTATAGGTCGAGTAGATTTAGTCTAGAAGTAGGCCGTTATTATGATGTATTATGTATTATTGGTTTGATGATGTGGGTCTATTAGGTATGTGTACCCTATTCTGCTGTGGGTGGGGAGGATATCTATTCAAATAGGCATAGTGGAATATCCTGCTTTCAAAGAAATAATGTAAGGTAATGTCGATCAAGATGAACAGTCCTTTCTTCAATACAATAAAAAATATACCGTATAAGGATATTATGAATAGATAGGCTAATAGTTAGTTATTAGGGTCCTTTACGGGCAGGTTAGTTGGGCATCCCTATAGTTTCTCTGTTTGAACACAAATCCTGGCTGGTTACCGGGACCGCTCTTTCCGTGCGAGCTGTCTCGGTCCGGTGACCCCCATATATCACTGAGAGTAGCCACTGCCACCGGAAAACCGCACGGGAAGCTATCGTTACGAGGCTACAAGGGAAAAGTTGATACTGTGGACCGCGTGGACGCACCGGTTGCGGCCCGGTTTTTCCGGTTTCGTTACGGCGCGTGCTCCTAGGCTATCTGCGCAAAGAACAATCAAAGATATTTAGGAGTGTTTATGCTTCGCGCCAGGTGGCCGTGCAACCAGAGAACCGCGCTGTGTTTTTTGTTGTTTTCACCGTTGGCCGTTTGGTTTGTAGTTACAAACAATAATAACCCGTGCGTAAATTGCATGTGCGGTATAACAAAACGCTGCGACATCATGCGTCTTCAAACATGCGTCCCATTCATAAAAGTTGATGGAGATCAAATAATAGTCTGCATCGTTATCAGCACTACAGCCTATTCATGTTCATTAATTATTCATGGATTAGGCCTTTTATGTATGTAATTTTTTTTAAACATTATTAAGAACACGGTTATCCAGCGATTGATTACACTGTGTTTGCATTTGGGTAGCATTCAAACAAAAATTGTTTGCAATGTTGTTCTTAGGTTTATTAGGCTATTCGTTTAAAAATAAATATTTTTTTATTGAAAACGTTGTAATGATGCGTGGCACAGATGGTAATGCAAGGTTAGTGCATGCCTTTGTGCCCTGTTTAAGCCATAAGGTAAACGGTAATAGTCTACTGGGCTGTTGGCCCTATCTTGCCTCCATAGTCTCCCGTGTCATGCCTGTATTGAAAAGTAAGATGGATCGCCACCATTTCTTCTCCTCACAGTGCTTCTTGTAACCCTAGGTTCACCCGAGGAGGCCATTGGCGGAGAGGCGTCACGTGATCACAGGGTGCCAATGTTATTCTACAAGGGTGTCAAGACCCTGTCAGTTTCTGAAATAAATATTGGGAAACGGCGAGATGCAAAAGGCAACCTACTACGACAGCTCCGCAATTTACACTGGCTACCCGTATCAAAGCGCAAATGGCTTCAGTTATGATGCCAATCAAGTCCAATATCCCCGGGCTTCTCATGTGGAAAGTGAGTACCATCGACCTGCATGCTCCCTGCAGTCTCCCGACGGCTCCGTGGCCCTGCAGAAACAGGGGGAGATGGCGGAGAGCTGTGACAGAACCACCGCCATTCAGGCGGCACAGTCCACGGTACATCCCGAAAGCAATCAAGCACAGGTTTCGGCGTCAGGGCCACCTCCTCCCCCACAATCTCCCGGTGCTATCGCCCAAAACACGAGCAACGGGTCCAACCAGCCACCCTGTGTAAAGAATGGTTCGCCGACGTCATCGGCACGCAGCAAGCACATCTTTCCCTGGATGAAGGAATCCCGCCAGAACACCAAGCAGAAACCCACCAGTAGCACCAGTTCAGGTAGGCCCTACACCTGGTCTACATGACACACGCGCACACACACACACACACACACACACACACACACACACACACACACACACACACACACACACACACACA
>JAOPJI010000092.1:7906116-7917191 GCA_027122695.1 Merluccius productus
GAGATATATGCAAACTCTATGTAGATTCCCTAACACACAAACACACACACACACACATAATCTCACCCAATCATCCATTACATCACACAATAAAAAACTATGAAATGTATGAAAACACACATTCACACACTTTGAGAGTATGGACCGGTGGGTGGAGGGAGTAAGGATGGGTTGGAGGTAAAATGAAGAGAGCGATCATAAGATCATGAGAGAAAGAAGGAAAGAAATAGAGTGAGAGAAAGAGAGAGAAAGACACTAAAAATAACAAAGTGTGGAGTAGACACCAATCAACTTTTTGCCATCTTTCTAACAACTCTGAAGGTATTACTGCCTTACACAACATGAGAGTGAATAAGAAAGTACTTGACACCTCCTACACACACACACACACACACACACGCACTCACGCACGCACGCACGCACACACACACGCACACACACACGCAGTGCACATTTATGCCTCCATTGCAGTGCCAGAGTGCTTGTGAGAATGCACTTTTTTCCTTCTCTTCTTCCTCCATACACTCCACACTTGGGTGTGATTCACAGGAGGTCTCTGCCCCCCCCTCCAAGCGTGCCAGGTGTAATTGGGTTAGTGACAACCAGGACAATGTGACACCTGCGGGTGTCAGCTGCTCTGATCCCCTCCCTGAGCTGGTCTGCAGTCAGCTGGAGACCCCCCTACACCACCGCATCCCGCCACCATAGCCACCCCCCCTCCCCCCAGTCATCTGGACCTGGACCCCAGACCCCAAATGGCTGCCATGCTAGGGCTCATCCAGGGAGAGAGAGAGGTATACAGAGAGGTAGTAGAGAGAGGGGGTGAGAGAGAGAGACTCCACTGGGCACTAGCACAGATAGTACTCTGTGTCCTATCCGTCTCTCTTCTAAGCAGAGCGAGAGAGGAAGCGAGGGGGAGAGGGGGATGGAGAGGGAGTGAGAGAGAGAGGGAGACAGTGCGCTGGGAGATGGGAGTGTTGTGTCATTGTGTTAAAACGTGTATGCAAAGCATCACCATAACACCGATTCATTATTTCTACCGTTAGTCTTATAGTTTGCTGTATGCCTTCATCCGTGATAAACCTCACATTAAGTCACTGTTTCATTCTACATTCAATCTTTGGGGGGGAACAAATTGATTGGACAAAGTTCTGTCCCCACATTACCATGCCACATCTTCCATGGTTGAAATGGTTCAGCGGATGTCAACCTGGCCTTGCGGCTCCATAAAAAGCCAGCTCAGGTCCCGTCTCTATAGCTGGACTCGGCTATAGGTGCGAATCCTAAATCCATCCTCTTCATCCTCTCAATTCTCCATTTTGGTAACCCTTCCTTTTACAGTCCCCTAATTACGAAGTATTTACCCGGTAAATATATGGTAAATTATAGTAAATTATAGTATATTATTGGGTAATTACCACTAGTAATAAGAAGGTAAATACAGAGAAACTACAGCTGAAATACTAAGACAAACCTCCACTATTATATGGTAAATCATATTATATTATTGGGTAATTACCACTGGTAATAAGAAGGTAAATACAGAGGAACTACAGCTGAAATACTAAGACAAACCTCCACTATTATATGGTACACAAGCCCAACACAAGCTTTTACCATGAATGTTCTGCAACATTACTAAGTAAAACATGACAATTTACAGATTAAGTAAACTGAAACGGTACTGTAAAAGGAAGCCTTGTTGGTTTCCATGGTATTACCAGGCTCTTACCATGGCAACAAAAGGGTTCGTACCCAGTATTTAAGAAGATGTACCAATCATATACTATGATTTACCATACTACATATATATATATACATACCATACCATACTAGTGGAGGTGGACCTCTCTGGTAGTTATCAGGGTATAAGAGTAAGTACCTGGTACTTATCGGGGTATAAGAGAGTAAGTACCTGGTAGTTATCAGGGTATAAGAGTAAGTACCTGGTACTTATCAGGGTATAAGAGAGTAAGTACCTGGTAGTTATCAGGGTATAAAAGAGTAAGTACCTGGTAGTTACCAGGGTATAAGAGAGTAAGTACCTGGTAGTGGTAATTACCCAATAATATACTATGATTTACTATGATTTACCATATATTTACCGGGTAAATACTTAGTAATTAGGGGACTGTAAAAGGAAGGGTTACCTCAATTTTTAATTAAATTTGCTTTATTGGTACATAATTGCCAACGCATCTTACAAACATAAGAAAAATACTAGTAAGTCCTCTCTTTCAGGTGAGCCTGCTGCTCCCCCCTATAGTACCAGTGATCACAGAATGACATCATCACACAAACATCTCCCTGCTGTCACATCAGATACCCGCTACCAGGGCTCGTCTCTGGGATCGGCGCTCCGACGGACCGTCGCCCGCCTGCGTGCTAACCGGCACGACCCCGTCGGAAGCTAATAAATCATTGGCGGTTTTATTTCAGATGTATTCGTCCCGTAATGAAGACGCGACGGGCCCCGGGCCCCGGGCCGTAAGCGACAGTGACAGGGTGACACTGATGAATGGCTGAAGGTGTGCTCTCTACAGTGGGTAAGGGAGGAGAGACTGTCAGGGCTATAGGACCACACTTTGTGCTGCGTACGCTATGCTGTGTGTATGTGTGTGTGTGTGTGTGTGTGTGTGTCTGTGTCTGCGTGTGTGTGTCTGTGTCTGCATGTGTCTATGTCTGTGTGTGAGTGTAGATGCATTCATACATTAAGTGTGTGTGCGCGCGTGTGTGTAGGTGCATTCATAAATTAAATGTGTGTGTGTGTGTGGGTATGTGTGTCCACGTGTGTGTGCATCGTGTGTGTGTGTGTGTGTGTGTCTTTGTGTATGCTAATTCCTCTCTGAACTGTTCTGAGATACCAGAAAGCAGGGATCCCGTGTACCAAACGATTTAAATGATCTCTGTCTCGATAGAACTTGGATACCATAAATTAAACACATTGCCGTTGATGGATCATCATTATCCTCAACACCATAACTGTTATTAATATAAATAATACCCTCATTATCATCTCCAGAGAAGCACCTCCGCCTCCTCTCGCCATCGACCCCCCCCCCCCCCCCCCCCCCCCCACCCCCCCCCCCCCCCCCCCCCCCCCCCCCCCCCCCCCCCCCCCGGGGCCCGGGCGGCGGGCCCCGGGGCGGGGGGCGCCGCGGTCTTGTTATTATTCTGTTGAGGCAGCAGTGATGTCCCCCCAGAGCGGTTAATGAGTGTTATCCATCAGGGAGGGAACCTTCAGCCTCTGCCGCCACCGCCGGGCTGACATTATGCTGAGTGGCTGCCTTACACACGCGCACACACACACACACACACACAGGGAGAGAGGGAGGGAAGAAGGGAGGGAGAGGGGGGGGGGGGGAGAGAGACTACCTTGAGTTTGAACTCTAGCTGGGGCAGGACAGACAGCAGCAGGTGACTGTCGATGTTGTACAGCTCCAGGATGAGGTCGAAGACGTGCTCCGAGAGGTCGCTCACAGACGTCTTGCCCAGCATCAGCACCTGGTTGAAGAACTGCAGCAGAGAGACACGTCGTGGTGAAGAGAGCGAGAGGCGAGAGACGCGAGCGCGATGGGTGAGAGAGAGAGGTGTGACAGAGAGGCGAGGGAGGTGTGAAAGAGAGGAATTGCAGTCAGATACCAGACAAAATGTAAAAAAAATATCATTAAGTTATAATAATTGGATTATTTTAATGTTGGAAAACACTTACGTTGGGAGGAAAGCGCTATGGAGAAAAAGATTCATGAAATGCTACACAGGACACTTGATTAGCTGAGGACATACCCAATCATGTCTAGCCTACAGCAAAGTCAATGCCTTGCTAAAGGACACTTCAAAAGGGCAAGATACTTTGAGATGGATGTTAAAATCAGTAAGTCGAGTTGAGCCCCCGACGACTTTCTCAATCTCGCTTCGGCGGGACAGTGTCTCTGCCTGCGGGACAGTGTCTCTGCTAGGGCTGTACCCCAAAAATCAACTGGTCCAATTTCATGTTTGATCCAACAAGAGACCAACATATTAAAAAAAACCTTGACAGGCGAAAAAACTATCTGGACCATTATTGTAAAAAGATCTGGTCGGGCTGCAAATGTTAACGTAATTCGGTCCTTTTTCATATTCAATTGATTGCCGTGATTGTATGCAACACAAGGATGTAAATCAACCAAACTATAAGTGCTCCGTCGCATTAATCTCGTCAAACCAAGTTAAAGTTTGAAAGATATTGGACATTCACGCTCCCTAATAAAGCGATCTTAAATGAACTGAAATGGCAAAACAATGGCGTTCAAGCGGGGCAAAAAGAGATCCAGCCCTAGTCTCTGCTGAGTGCTATACCTATGTTCCAGAATCGGTCTGAATTCAACCATACTGGCCTGCGCTGGGGTACAAACCCGGCCTTGCTTAGCCTCTTGGGGGTACGCACGCCCCTGGTGTACCCCCAAGAGGCTATGCGAGGGTGGGTGTGAAGGTAGTCTGCAAGGCTAGGTCTTGGTCAACCCGCAAGAGCAATTCATCTTGTGAATTAAATGTGGACAAGTGCGCCATTACCTGGCGAAACCTCCAAGGACACTGAACTTGGAGGTTTTAGACCCCAGGGGGTACAACGCTGGAAATGGTTTAGGAAGAGGGTCTGAAACGAACACCCGCCACCAGCCAATGACGGTCAATGAAGGTCAAACATTATTATTATTTATTAATTAAAACAATTGCTTGACTTGTAGGTTTTTCCACTCTGGAAAGTAAAAATAAAACTTGTTTAGGAACTACTGGTATAGGGGTGAATAGTCTAATTATTATACAGAATTAGTCGTATTCAAGAGTACAATGGCACCACTTCTTTCCTTCAACAGCCTGTTAAAGGTCCCGTTTTAAAATTCATCCCATAGTATTGTTTAGGCAGCGGTGTAGAATACACCGGGTCTATTGGAACAGAAATACCTTCGTCTCGAAATAGTCTGACGTTTATGTTCATGAAAATCCTGTCCCATCACCACTACACCATCCAATTTGTTTAAAAATAGCGTAAAGCTAAACCACACCGCTGCCTCTCTCCGTGGAGATGGAAAGCCTCGGCTTGGTCTAATTATGCGTGGTAGCGAGACATCGCAAGACTTCAGATTTACATACAATGATTTATTCTCCAACTACAGGTAGAGCAACCTGAGGACCACACCGATGTCAATGCAAAGCCTTTGTTCTACAAAAGTGCTGGCATAGCGTCAGTTTAACTATGCCGCCCAAGTGCGGTACACGTGAACAGATTTGCAGCGGTGGCAAGTATTATTTCATGCAAATAATAAATGCAAATGCACTTGTGGACGGTATTTGTGGATCCGTAAAAATACAAGCTCAATGTAGAAGCACATGGGATGCTGGAATCTCCCATTTCTGCACAAAGTGAAGATTTACTTCAAAACATCCAGACAATAAGGGTTCCCCTTTAGGTTCAAGTTTTGGAAGCAAGGCTATGGAGCTGATGGCCTGAGAGAAGAGACGTAGAGAGAGAAGGTTGGCCTTACGTTGGTGATGTAGGGCTCTATGGCCTGGGCAGTCCTCTTCAGCAAGGCCTTGGCCAGGTCATATGCCTGCTTGTTTAGGTTCTAGACACAGAACAACAAGGAAGGGGGGAAAAAAAGTGATGAACTGCTCAACAGTTATGAAAATTAAAATTGTACATTGGCACCTGGACTGGGCATACACACACACACACACACACCAAAATACTTAAAAAATAATGATAATTAAATTAATACAAATAAAACACTGATCATAATAAAAAGCATCCCTTAAAAAAAAGCCTATTCCACTAATTAAATGTCTGGTATATTATAACGATAATGTATCGATATCGTATCCTTCTTTTTCACATTTATAGAGTAACCAATGACACTACAGAAGTGTAAGAACTTGATTTGAAAGCCATGCCGGTATACTGGTTTATACAATATATAACTAATCAAGAGTTTCTCCTCATAATGTGCATTCAAACTGAACCTGGCACCTCAGGGAAACATGCTGTACCCATTTTGACCTGCAGGGGTCTCACTGAATTGAGAGAAATGGGAATGACTCGAGAGCCAGAAGGCCTGGTCTAGTGTCCTGGCAATATCAAATCACTTCACTAGAATCCACCTAAGTGTATTACTGGCCCTTTTAACACAGTTACAGTTTCAGCCTCAAAGCACTTCAGAAGAAATTGACACTACCTTCACACAGACGAGGAGAAAAAAAAGAAACAGAAAAGCCCAGCAGAAAAAGTCAGTTAAGAAATGTTTAAAAATGCATGGTGCCTCATAGTGCACAAATCTTCTGTTATGGTGTGTGTGTGTGTGTGTGTGTGTGTGTGTGTGTGTGTGAGACCTTGTGTGCGGGGACCAGGTTGACGAGCACAGTATCCAGCAGCTCTTGCGACACCGTGTCTCCCTCGCAGATGATGGAGCTCATCAGGTCCACCATGTGCATGTGCACCTTCTGGTTGTGGCCGTTGCTATGGAAACAGGGGAGGAGAAAATAAATACATCACAACAGGGGGGGGGTGTTAACTGGTGTTGCTGGCGGCGGCGGCAGCAGCAATGTAGCGCATCTCTAAACGACGCCTTTCATCGCGAACCTGCTGTGCACCGTACCGTGTGTAAACGTGTGTGTGTGTGTGCTTATGCATGTGTACGAGAGGCGATAGGGGGTGTTTGATCCGCATTTCAAAGCCGTGTCGTTGGTTATGCAGTTAAAAAAAAAGAAAAAAAAAAAAGAATACTTCCATTTGGAGGAAATTACTTACACTTTTCCCTGAGCTCTGTTTATTTAGCAATAAACAGAGCTCAGACGGCTTCAATGTTTACCTGCCATTCACACTCCCAAACATCTGTTCAACTGACCACAATACTAACGGTGCAGAGAACTACAGGAGCACAGCAGCAGCTGATTCAACTGTCCAAAAACAGACTACTTGGCTTGCAAAGGAATGGGAGCAAAAAAAGCAGTGCGTGTGCGTGTGTGTGTGTGTGTGCGTGTCTGTGTGTGTGCAAGCGTACGCATGCCTGGAGTCTTACTTGATAACTTGGAACAGGGTTCTGTACAACTGGGTGAAGATCTCATTGCTGTCTTCGAGTTCAAAGCAGATGTTGTACGATTTAACCCAGGCTATGTTCTGAAGAAGGAAAAAAATATAACAACCGATAAATACATACAAATAAACCTGTATCTTTCAAGAGCACAACCGATAAATAAATACCATTCGAAAGCACCTTTGATATACACAACACATTGGAAACATGATATGTCAATCCTGCAAATACACCGATGAGACACACACAGACACAACCACACACACACACCTCCAGCAGGTAGAAGTATCTGTTGAACTGGGCGCTCTTCGTGTCCTCCAGACCTTTCAGTTGCCTGGTGATGAACATGAAGATGTCCTGGAAGACAGATGACACACCGTCACCAACAGCTACTCATTGTCTTAACACACACACAAAAAACTTAACACACACACACAACAATTGTACAGAAGTTGAAGTCATTGTCCCTTGCCAACTTCTACAGCTATAGAATGACTTGATCATATTAGTTATTCATGCATGTATGGTCATAACTAAGAAAAGAAAAATCAACTTAAAAGCATTGGTTGTTGATGGTTATTGGTTGCAGCTTGGTTGGTTATTGGTTACAGCTTTTACGGCTTTGTTGAATATTCAAATCTGATTGGTCAATCAGTGGTCAATTATTTCTGAATAGCAGACTGCTGCTATGAATAACAGACCATTATTTCCAACTGTAGACTCTAAATAGACTATTTTTTTTCTACATTTTGAAATCAATAAAATCATTTTTTGTTATATTTTGTGTCAAATTATTGATTTTGTAAGTAAGTAGCCAAGTGATAAGTGGCATAATGTACAGCGAGCCGGTCGTTATTTTGAAGTAACCTGTGCTTCGTGTCGGGGTCTTGCGTCACCCCGTCAGGGTTTATTTCGCAATAACGACCAGCTTGCCGGGCATTATCCCTTAATTAGTCAACAGTTGTTGATGATGATTAACAAAACCAAAACATGATCCGATGATACCCATCACAGCGTCCTCCCCACCTTGAGTTTGTCCGGGGAGGTGTAGGGCGCTTCGGGGGCGTAGATCCTGAATATGTCCGCCAGGCAGCACGCCACCAGCAGGCGCACGTCCTTATCGGGGTGTTTGAGGAAGAAGTCGGACGCCAGGTGGAGCGCCAGGTTCAGGTACAGCTCCTTCTCCTCCTCAGAGTCCTGGTCCATGTCCATGAAGGTCTTTACCACCATCTAGGAATAGAGAGAGGGGGAGAGTAGGTTTGTCTGGTGTGGTTGAAACGACGGCCGGAGGAACCGACGGTCGTTTTGTTTGACGGTGAGGATTGAGGTGTTTGTGGCGAGTAAAAAGTAATTGGACCGTAGCGTAACGATTGTTAACACATAATTCTATTAAGTTAAAACGCACGCGTCGAATGTCTTATACTTTGATTTCGACACCAACACCTTACAACAGCCCTGAAGAATGACATATCGCAACATCACATCTCTTGTCGCCATGGTTACCAGCTGTTTTCTGGCAATTCCGAAAATAAATATTCTATATGAAATAGCCACATGGTAAAGCCTATGTTTGTATACTTGTGTGTAAATTAAGTACTTTTTAGTACAAATGAAAAGAAAGAAAAAAGAAGCTGAGAACTTTCTTAATTGTTTAATTCCTGTACTGACTTTAAAACCAGGAAAGACAAAACTTATGCCATATCACAATACTACAACACCCAAAGACGATATCTAGTCTCATATCACAGCATCGAAATCGATATGTTGCCCAGCCCTACCTTGAGTCGTCGGACCATCTCCTCTTTGGAGATCTTGTCGGAGATCTCCTTGACCCCCGGGGGGTAGGTGACCTTCGCATCGGCGGCTCGAGCTTTGGAGTGAGCCATGCTCTCAGCTCCTCAGTGCCTGGGCAGAACAACAACAAACAACAGAGAACAAGTTAGTTTGAATCATAGTGACAGTCTCGAAGGGCTTCACATTTAAGGCCATGGGTGCCATAATGGACAGACGGATAACAGCAGCATAACGAGCAAAACAGTTAAGGATGCAGCAAAAATTGAGCCCCAATTTTCAAATTAATTAAATGTAGTCATTGCTAATGTACAAGTAATCAGCTAAAACGGATTCAACGATCACAACTGATAGTTTTTTCCCTTTTAATTTCCGAAGCGGTTTAATTTGTTTAAAAAAAAGAAGTTATTTTAATAACGCAAAAAGCTAAACTACAATATCACATAGGATTGTCATTTCAGATCCACTCATTGGACCGAGTACGCCTTGGTTATGGCAGCGCTTCAACGTAACCTTGCAGTTTCAGAAGACACACGGCTTCCATAGTATGAGAGTAGGCCTTACAATTATCAAAAAGCAAATAGGTCAGCGCTCGCGCTATTCGCCTGAAGATAAATCACACAGGTGCTATTGTGGGAGACGGATCATTGCTACCTGTTCTATTCATGTTTATTAAATTACCAACCCGTTATAATTGGCAGGTAGAGCTTTTTGGTATCTTTTGCATTTGCTTAAATGAAACAGCTGCTAAATACATTCATTATTAAAACCCTTCTTTATTAACAGCGTTAGGAGAGGCTTAAAAAACAGCATAGAAGACTGACAAGTTTAAAAAAACAAAACAAAAAAAACAACTAGTTTACCCCCCCAAAAAAAGAAATGCTGTCATGAACGAATCATCGAATAACTGGTTATCCTGTCACATCCCTAATCCTTATTAGAATGCAGTCGGCCCGGTATATGCTGTTCTATTCCCGAGCATATGGAGTAACCTGTTAACCACGCTATAGTTATACCAGCATCTTTGCACTGTCTTCTTGTCTCACATTTAATAGTTATATATCTATATATCTATATATATCTAAATACTTTTTTATAGACATTTATATCTGTATAGAGCTTTGTTGTCCTTGTGTGTGTACACATACTTGGCCAAAAAAGCTAAAGCTGATTCTGATATCCTTCTGAACACCAGTATCTTATAAAGGCACCAAAACAAGCATCCATATGAATAGGGCTGGGTATTGGCAAGGACCTCACGATACGCATCACGATACATTGGTCACGATACGATTGTATCCCGATACGATACATAGCAATACTAATAGTTTACTGAAAATCTTGTAGTTTTTGTTTTGTAGTACTAGTAATCTTGTAGTAGTGTACATCACATTATATTGAACTCGGCGGACAAATTGAGTCAAAACTATTGAATTCAACATTTCCATTCCAATTTATTTAGAATGATTTTGCACACTGTGTCACTGAACAAACATAACATATGAAAATAAAGTGCATATGGATATAACTGCCAATAATTCAAGTCCATGAGAGTAAACAAACTATTTCAAGATCTTTTTACACTAACATAATACTGTAGACTGTAAAATAGGATACTGTAGTCCAACTCAAAAGTTGTTTGCAAGTGTCCACTTTACTATATTAACTCTTCGTAAATGGTAACATGTGTATGCAAGGACATTTTAAATCTGTTTAAAACATGAATCATTAATTGATGATTTAATTGGCTACCGTTTCCATCTTCCTGATGAGAGATGAGAAGCAGCAGTAGGAAGGAGGATGAAAATCATCTTACAGAAATGTTCAACTTCAGCAGCTCAAATAACTGTCACCCGTTCTGAGCCCGGGGGCAGCGACACTCTTAGGACTGCAGCTAGGCGTTACGTGACACGTGCACTGGGGGGGTAAGCACATCAACGTAATGGTTTCCTGCAAGTTAAACTAAGCATATGACTCACGCCTTCTAAATTCAGATGCACCGTTTTGAGAGTCTCCGCTGCATGTCAGTAATTAAATAATTAAATGCACTGCCCTTAGCGAGATTACATCACCCAAAGCATACTAGAGAATATTGCCGGAACGCCACATTATTTTGACCTTCAGTTCTTTTCAATGTATTATGCTCCCCATACATCAGAAGACTTTGAAAAGATTTGGAAAAGACTCTTGGAAAACTATCAGCTCACACCTGCTCAC
>JAOPJI010000092.1:7953532-7965643 GCA_027122695.1 Merluccius productus
CCCCCCCCCCCCCCCCCCCGCCCCCGCCCCCCCACACGCCTCGCGGCCGGCCCCCACCCCGCGCTCGGCGCCGGTTTCGACCACCGAGGCGGTGCGGGGTACCACCCAGGAGAGGGTGAGGGTTATGGGTGGGGAGGTAAACAGGGGAGCAGAAGGTCCAAGATGTCTGATAAAATACACTAAAGGTGCGAGGGAAAGCACAGGTTATTCAAGCTAATTGCTCCTATGGATTTTGCCATTGTTGTGCTTTTGAAGGGTCAGGAAGGTGAAGCCTTGTTTCTCTGGTGGGAGTCTAAATGAGCTAATAATTCAGAGTCATAAAAGTGGATACCAATATTGACGGCGTCCTCCAATGATACTTCATATATCGAAGAGAAGAAACATTGGGGAGAATCCTGCAGTAAAAAAACCAACAACTGGATATAGGTCTTTACTCTTGCATCTTCAAAACGACATAAACACCACTTGCTGGCTTTCATCAAAAATGCAAAGGATCAACCCTGACATTTTTATCAGTTGCCCATTGGGCACGGCACGCAATCACCTGACCAGGGCTGGCGAAGTGAACCAATGTGACAGAAAATTAACAATTAAAAAATATCACACGAGCCCAGCGCCGGCGAAACGAAGTCCGTTCACAACTCACTGGACACCCTAATTGCTTTGAAATACAACCGGGTCCGGGGCTTTGTTCGGTGTTGTGGAGGTACGGAGCGCATCGATGCACACCCCAGATTGAGTTATAAATTACTGAGCAGAAATAGACGTCTCCCGTAAATACTCAATATCCAATGCAAGAGTCTCCTGCCTAGGCAGATGCTTTTGAATATATATATACACGTGCACACACACGCACGCGCACACACACACACACATATATATATATAGTTAGGATATTATAGGACATTATTTTGCCAGTAAGAAGCCCTTAAGGAACAATGTGTGTCGTGACTCTGTTGCAAATGTGTCTACTACAGATTTAATAGCACAGTACAGATGGCATGTGATCCTAAACTCTAGGCTGGGAGCTCATCATGTGCCCATGCATGTGTGTGTGTGTGTGTGTGTGTGTGGGTGGGTGTCCGCTGTTCAGTAGTACGCCGTCAGTGTGCTTTGATAAGGTCAACTTTCACTGCAAATACAGAGAGTGTGCAGCACACCACAAAACAGTGGGAGTTTAAAGAATGACAGCCAGGTGATGAAAGGAGTTAGACTCCTGCACAGCTTTCCCTCACTAGCGTGTGTGTGTGTGTGTTTATTCATGCCAGTATTTGTGTGCAGTGTGGTTCTGTTCATCCTTGCTGTACAGATGTGGTTTTCCCGCGGCCGGTGTCGACAACTTCACGACAGCCTGAGCTCAGGGGAAGCCGCACCAAACAGGAGAGGTGAGGACAGAGCAGGAGGCGGTCCCTATTGGCAAGCTGAACGGTGGTCGGAATCCATATATCTATAATAATATATCTATCAACTATAGTTGAAAGTGTCGACTCCGGAGGTCTGGCGTCTTATTCAGGAAAGACCCTAGTGCACTAGTTTAATTTATAGCACAGACGGCACGCAGCCATAGTCCAATTCATATAAAATAATGGATATGGCCAGATAAGTGCTGGCTTTGTTACAACACCCAGCTCAGCCAAGTTTATCATGGCATTGAGGTGTGTGAAATGTACCATCCAAAATGAACACGTGACATTTATACAATTGTAAAATAAAAATCAGGATTTTGGGAATGGAGACCATCGCTATTAAACTAGTCATTCCCCCCCCCCCAATACAGGGTTTGGACTTAAACACAATAAATACCAGTTGCTAAATCAAGTATGTGATTAAATGCGATGAAGAATGCAAGTGAGCCAGCAATGAAATCACAAGACGAGCAAAATGGCTCCCAATTCACAGAATCCTTCCACTCCAATTGGGATGATGTATAATCCTTCAGGTTTGGAGATAAATACATTAAGCATTTATCCAATAGTGGTCCACTTTCCTCCTCATCTCCTGATGTCTACACTCCCTCTACTGGGCTGGGAAAACAGTGCATGAGGTTTTTCAGAAATTCAGAGTGGTCGTTGTCCAAAAATAATAAGAGTATAGATTGTGTTCAAAGAAAGGCATTTATTCATCCATTGACATCTTAACTAAAAAAAAAAAAAAAGATATTTTTCAAATATATATTTAACTCTAAAAAGCTGGTCTATTTTAAACACATTTCCCTTACTAGACTCAAGTACAACAGTTAAGATAACATACATATACAGATAATTCAGTCCCCCCCAGTACCATTTGAGGTTTAGATACATTTAAAAATATTTTACAGGTACACAGTACTGGGCTAATTCTTTAAGACAGGAAGGTAAGAAACCCAGTCGGCATCTACACCAGCTGCATTGCAACAAATGCACCATTAAGAACCAAAGTAGAGGGATGAGAATGAACTAGATTACAATTAAAACTGAAGAAAAGACTTACTTGGTGGAAAAAGGTATTTGCAACACTAGTAAAAAGCAAAAATAATAGACAATTCTAACAGCAATGTGAGCAAGTAAAAGGGTTAAGAATGCATGTTTTTCTCTCCCAAGGGTGAATAAGAGAGAGTGCAGAACTCATGGACTCTGTTTGAGGACTCCAGGCAGGGGAGGCCGATGCACCGCGCATGGACATCGCTGCTTAACCCCAGGCCTGACGACGCGCTGCTGTAAGAGGAGCAAGTGTCACTCGCATGTACCCTCAAACCATCCTAGGGCTAAATGTATGGGCCGAAAAAATAAAATAAAACATACTGCGATTTTGATAGACATGCAGGTTGCGAATATGATTCACCATTAGTGGGAATGATCAATTTTGCATCATAATTTTCACTGAAAACATTTTTTTTAAATCATGTGAAATTTGTTGGGATCAAACCCCAACATCTGGAGGAAAGAAAATGTGTAGAGCATCTCTGCAGCAATACATTTATAGTGTGTTATACATTTACCCTCATTAAAAAAATTGCAGCTCCTGTGATTTGGATATATTGCACTTGGCCATATGGCGATTTCGATCATATTTCAATGAATTGTTCAGCTCTAAACCATGCGCAAAATACACAAACCGTGTACCCATAACCGCCATGTCGATGCATCAATCACCCGCCCCCCCCCCCCACAATGGCTCTACCTTTCATAGTCAGAGTCACAGGACGTCTTGTCCGTGTCCTCCAGGGGGAAGCTGGAAGAGCTGAGGCAGCTGCTGGAGCGCTGGATGGCCTGGGCCACCGAGTACCTGGTCTCGCCCCGGGCACACCTCTCCATCCTGGGGAGGCTAAGGTCCGACTGGAGGAACAGGTGGAGGCGGCAGTCCGACAGCAGCAGGGGGGTCTGCAGCACACTGTGGAACATGAATGCAATGGATTAGGTTTGGAAAGGTTTGTTGTGCTCCAACAAATGTCATGTGTCAATTTCAATAAGTGCAGAAGCGTAAATGTGCGGTCACACTAAAAGATTAATTTGGTCCTGTGGACACTCGGGCCGCCAGCTGTCACGTTGTTCAAGCGGCGCTGCAGACTTTGCTTGTGCCCAATAAAGTCTGCAGCCCAGAGAGCACGCTGAAATAAACTATTTTCAATGTTTCCCCTGTTTATTATTTAGTAAGAATTTCCAAACAGTTAACTTTCAGATACTGGATACATGGCGATATAAGTGGACTCAAAGTGTAATCTGATAATCTAATCAGATTCATATCGTTGGCCTTTCTCCACACACAAGGAATTTGACCTGGTTCTTCGCTCTCGGTACACAACAAACAGAAATTAAGATAATTTTGTGTTCATGACTATGTTTGTGTCCCGGTAGACAAACAACAAAATACAATCCAGCTCTGCTAATTGGCCGCTGCTTCAGTGGCACATTGTAGATTAGAATTTGCGAGCGAATGGGAGAGGTGGCTCGGGTTTAACCTACATTTCTAAGAACTCCTGAAGGCCCTTCATCCTCTGGTTGAGCTGCTCCTTGTTGGTCAAGCTGAAGAACGGATTCCACGGTGGGAGCTTGGGCAACTCTCTGCTCAACACAACGGAAAGCACAATTGCATAGAGTCTCCATTTTAAAAACCTCCACACCTCATTACAGTTCATATGCAAGAAAAGCACTTAAAAAAAAAAGAAGCAATCTCAAAAAAGGGTGATTGGTTTAAAACGTACGTACATGATCAAAGCATTCTGCTGTAGACAATGGCGCAGCCACACAAACTCACTGTACCGCCTCCTGACGCAGGAAGTCTTCCTTCTAAAACACATGCTATTGGTCTGGAGCCAACGCAAGCCAGAACCCAACAGTCAAGTATTACAACCAAATATCATCCAGAATGTCATGATGCATGAATGCTTAACAGAGTTCACAAAAACAAAAAAAGGAGAACAGCGTTCCCCACACAATGGGAATTATAAAACGTATTATGATCACTTTCAACAGAGCGCAAATTTGTTTTGTCATTTTGTAAACCCTGAAACATGTTGAAAAGTCACTCACATGTAAACATATCTCGTAGTCTGTGTGCGTGTGCCAGAAGTCACCTCGGTGGAGCCTCGGTTCCCGGACGGCAATGCTTACGAATTCCTAGATCAATTGAAAACAGGACATCTTTAAATAGACGCATCTTACAGTTAAAAACGTGAGCTTAAATGTTTATCCTGCTCATTATTGTTCAGAACTGTCACTTACTGTTTTCATGAGAGTGTCCAGCACACTTTCCATAACGGGAACAGATGGCTGCAAAGACATGGTTGGAGACTTTGACATGAGTACAGCTTGGGACTTGGGCCTAAATACCAACTCAACATGTTTGAGTTTATCATTAACCACTCAGTAATTTACATGCAAATACACATTGCAATATACAATGAATGTAGATTGTGAAATCTGTTTAACACCCCCTACTTTCACATAAGCAAACAGATAATAAAGTAGATATGGTATAGGGGTTGGAGCCTTGTGGCAATGAAATCAAATGCATAGTTGCCTGGTGTAAAATGTGCAAGATTTGCAAATCCAATACTCAACATTTGTATCAATGCCTCATTTACAGTAAAACTTGTTCTAAAAATGGTACGACAGCCTCTCTTGCAATACGAATGGGACAGAGTCCAAGCCCATTAATGCCTTATACAAATGTTCAGTTAACAGATCAGCGCGTTGCTAAGAGCCTGCTCTCCAAACTCCATTATGGCAGAGCAGCTGGGGTCATAAGTAATGTTTCTATCACCTGTCCCACAATTATATTTCCTACAAGACAAGATGTCTGTTTGGGATGTGGACAGCGGTGGTAAGCCGTGTGAAGACCATGTCCCATATAGCACTGACTTAGAAAAGGGCCAATGAGGCGTGCCAAGAAAAACAAGCTGTAAAGCTTTGGCTACCAGAGGAAATGTAACCCTTAACCCCAGCTGTTCCCCTCAGCAAAACATCACATGAGACATTATTCATTAAAAGGATGGCCGGTGATGTAGACAAGATGGCTAAAACAGATTAGCCCCTTCACTCTGGGGACCACAGGCCCTCGGCATGAGTACAGCAAAACCAAGACCTCAATACAAATAGTATTTGACATATGGCAATGCAATACATGCGCGCGCAAACACACACACACCACACACACACACTCTCTCTCTAGTGCCACCCCAAAAACAGAAAAAAATCAGATGTTACTAGTTCGTTTGCAGCAGGTGGAGTAAGCAGTAGGCCTAAGCCTGGTCGCCCTACGGACGGCAAAAGCCGTCAAACAACGTAGACGTCATTATTTCCCCCCGGAATCAAGCACGCAAAATCATTGGCTAATCGCTCAAATAGGCTATATAACTTAGTTAAAGAGCAGGGGGGGGGGTATACGTCAATAATGCCAGGCAGCCTAAAACAAGGTTGTACACCACAGCCTCTCCGTTTAAACGATTTAAAAATTTTAAAAAAGTTATTTTATTAACAGTTTTACCTTAGTGCGGTCCGCTTCCTGCGTGTTGAGATGCGTTGGATCCGGGAGCGCGAGCCTGCAGCCTGGCGGAGCCCAGCCCTCGGATGACTAAGTGACCGGTTCTGGTTCCTCTCTGCTGTCCCGGAGGGCAATGTAATAAAAAAAAAAATAACCCAAAAAAAGCCCAACCTACTAATAAACTACAGGCTACATGTACTAATGTATAACCTATGCTGCTGTGTTGCAAGCGTGTTTTTTTTTTTTTTTCCCTCACCGTATTGCACACCTGCTGCTGATCCCTCAGCGAATGCTAAATTAAATCACCTGGAAAGGGGCGTGGCTTCGCTTAAAAGAAAATTTAAGTAAGTCTTCAAAATATATTTATATTTTTAGGAGTTGTATGTTATATAATAATAAAATAGAAATCATTTTTTTGTTCAAATACAACACTGCAGGTAGGCTACTCTCCATCAAGTGTGACATAGGCTTGCTAAAACATACTTCCTTTGCATTGTTGGCTATCAATTTAGTTAAATCAGTTTAGTTTAGTGAAAGAAAAAGCTATTTTACAGATAACAAATGCTCACACAGAAGGTGAGCATTCGTGAAGTCAAGTCTAGCATTCAATACAAGCTACCCATTCGACAGTTAGGAGGCACATCTTAAGACCATACCTGGTTCCTCAGGGGTTGTTTTTCTAAAATGCAAGTTTTCCAAGAGCCCAAATCACCGGAACTGCACCCTGATGTAGGCAGGGGTCTTGTATAACTCCACCACTATCAACATGAGGGTAAGGTCTGATCATTTGCATACAATGGCCCAAGTCATGAGCTCTTTCGCATTCCCCCATTGGTCATATCTCTATTTATTTAACTGTGTCCTCGGCCCTTGGAGAAACACACACCTTTAGTTGCCCTCAGATGTTCAGAGGGAGAAAACGACTGAAAATACAGTTTAGCTTTGTTATGCACACAAAATACTAAGCTTCTTTGTATATTATACATGGACGTTTTTCCCCAATATCAGCGAACAAGGATTGTAATACTGAAGTCACTGGACTGTTAATGTTGATTAGACTAATGGTCAGTTTGGGACACAATTTGGAACAATTTAGCTACAACCTGTTTGTTAGTTTCACATAGTCTGCAAATATAATCAGTCTCGATTTTCTATGGAAACAACCTCCAAGGGTTGCCATAGAAACGTCTAGAGAACTGCATGAGAAGGGCAAAGTCCATCGGCAGTGCCCTAATGCCCATCATGGGACAGCTCTCCTCACAGATGCCAAGATAACTGTGCCAGCTGGCAACATGGCCGACTTCATTTGTGCTTCCGTATTTATACTTCCAAGACCGCATTTGTGTAGCACATCAACAAACTATTCAAACAGTTTCACTGTGAGTGTTCCCATGTTCTCTACAGAAGAGAAACTTGCCCCATAGCATGTCCTGTACATAGTTTTGGGAGGCACATGAGATGTATTTTGCCTACTCGTCAGTGTCAGCATAAAAACAGAATTTCTAGCCAGCAATTAGCTTCATAAAGCACACAATCCTTGGGAATGATAACACAATAGAATGCAACATGTTCAAGAGACCCAGTTAAACGATAGACATTGGGTTAGTCATTTTGTCAGATGAAAATTATAGAGTTAAGTCATTACAAGTCGTGTGTTTTTTTAAAAAATTAACAGAACTGGGTAGCAAAACAAAGTGTTTATTGAACAATTTTAAAGAATGTTTACAGGGGTAGAATACAAAAATGCATTTTTCAAAGGAGCAACTGGATTTTGCAGCATCAATGTTTCCAACATCTTAAAAATATGTACAAAAGTAGTTGTCCTATTTACAACCACACTAACGGTAAACTAAAAAAACACTAACGGTACAAGGTAACCTAAAAACAAGTCAGCTTTAAGGGGTTAACGCAAAGGACGAGAGCGCAGAACACCTATGCCTCGTCCTCGGGACATGAATGCCATGTAAGCCTCTCCTCGTAGAAGGAGATGACCACCTGCGGACAGCGAGAGTTTGCTTCACGGGCTGGAACTAAGTCTGCTTCGTCAGAGTCCTTCCTGTAGTACAAAAAAATAAAATAGATTTAAAAAAAATGAATGTTTGACCCGTTTACTTGTTTCCGTTAGAAACTGTTCCAAGTTTTAATTATTCTGTTCTCCTGAGCTACTCAGGTTTAGATCATTTGCATGCTAAACCACTTGAGCACAGGTTATGCAAATGAATAAGTTAACTGTACGGCATGCACACAACTCTATGCTTTGGGATGAAGGAGTCGTCAACCATCCCTATACATCCAGTACAAAACACTACACACAAAAACAGGTTTTTCTTGCATGTAAAATGCAAGTGCCCGCTATGTCACAGCACAGGAAGAGCAAAGAATATATGGTCAATACAACAAGGACTTCTTCGGCTGGTTCCGACGAAACAAACAATGTACTGACCATGGCCAACAGGAGTGTTCTTATTATACATCCATGGATGAGGTAATTTCCAGTTGTTATACACACACACACACACACACACTATATCACTGCCCTCCTAAATGTCTTCCATTAGAATTACAGATTGAGAAGGATTTAAGAGAAACAAATAACCGATTTACAAAATATAAAACCTACCAAAAAGTAATGCGGAAACTTTTTTTTGGCATCCAGTGAAAAAATAGATTTTCCCTGTGTGCTTTGCGCCATTATAACAATATGACTAGTTGTTTGTGTTGCACTACAAATATGAGTCACAATTCACTTTCGGTTCTAACATACGAGCATTGTTGTTACTGGCCAAACTGTCGTGGGACATTTGTGTGTATGGCCCAGGTTACAGAACACTGATTTTGACTAAAGAAACTAAATGAGACGATGCTTTACATCGACATTCAATTTGTCTTTTAAATCAGCAAATAAATGCTTCTACAAATATAGTGAGTATATGCAACAAAAACCTAAAATTCTACTTACAAATAATTGTGTATTTGGTGAATTATAACAATACATTTTTTATAACAAAACCAAACACCACGCTTAGTTTATGGAGAGGAAAAAATTGCTGTGCAGGAACGTTTAAGAAGCTTTGAATATGTTTTACATACAGAAAAGGTGAGTGTAAACCGTGCTTGATGCAGAGTAACAGGGGGAACTTTGCAGGGAACTTTTGCAAGGTTGCCATGGCAGGGCATTTTGTTTAGTGTTTTACTTTTGAGACCGGAAACACCCTAAAAACGATTTGTCTAAATCAAGACAAGTTCCTCTTTACCAACTGTCAGATGAGGGAACGCCACAGTTTGCAATGCCCATTTTAAACGTTCCAGTTATTATTGCACTTAAAACTTTTGCTTCATAGTTTCCTTGCTAAATAATCACAATTACAACCAATTCCAACCCTGTGTGCCATTTATAAAAGATACTCAATAATCTGTGATTTACCATTTCATCAAGAACATTAGCTCTCCACTGCTGTCTGTGGCGCCGATGATCCTCTCCGGGTCCAGGTTTCTGGCGAATCCACGGGGCTTATCGCTCTTCAAGACAAAAGTGCAATGTGTGCAGTGTTAGCAAACAATAAAAAAGTAAATGTTCTCGCGGGCGATGATGGAGAAACGCCCACGCAAAAACACACTCACCGCATCCTTCTTTTTGGCTTCTGGCTCAGTTTCCTCTGTAGAGGCCTTCCTCTTGACGGCGGTGGGCTTCTCTTTAATGCTCTTATGTGCCTCCAGAAACGCTGAAATGAGCTCTGGGCAGTCCAGGTTCTCCTCCGGTTCCCAGGTGTTATCCGCTCTGAAGTAATGATGGGCAGACATAAGAAGGGTAAGGGTAAGGGTGTGTGGGGAGAAAAACAATGCACAGGATAGACGTGACACAGGGCAGCAAATCCAAAATTAGAAAGCACCAATGAATATATACCATCACATCCCAGGGGAAGAAGAAGAAACCATCAGGTTTAACTCACTCTGTGAACCCCTTCCACTTGAGGAAGAACTCCACCTTGCCGTTGACCAGACGCTGGTCCAGCACCTTCTCCACCACGAACTCCTCCGGCTCCTCCGCTACGTCCTTCTTAGCGGACTTCGTGTTCTGCTTCTTGCCCATGCTGTTCTGTTAAACCCACACACACACACAAACAAAAGACAAAGAAACATCAGCCATGAGGATACCATGACCCCCCATGGGGGCGGACGGCCGGCCAGCGTTGCAAAATTAGCTTACCGCGAAACGGTGCGTAAACCCCCCCAGTCCACTAGCCTACCTGCACACCACCCTTCATTTACACCCAGTATCTGGCAAGACAGTAACGTTAACAAAAAATGAACGTATTTCTTTCTTTGTGGGAGGGGGGGGGAACAAACACACAAACAAAAATGTGTAGCGGGGGAGGGGGGGGCATTGTAGCGTCTTGCCCAGCGTTAGCTAGCTAGCTAGCCAGGCTGGGCTAGCTTAACCTAGAAAGGAGGGCCGCTAGCTAACAACTACAACCACCCACCCCCTGGCCTAGAGGGAAGACCACCACCAAGTCACATCATGGGATGGATGGACGACAAGGAAGATAGTACAAAGTTCTCCACGGAGGCATGCAAAACCATGGCAAAGTATTGCAGCCATTCCTCCCCCACCCCACACACACCAATGTAACACGAAAACCCCGCGCACCATGATGATGTCCCGATAACGCAGCTATAAGACAGCGCGCTCAACGTCGACAGACACCGCGAACCAAATTGTGCAATTTCTAACAAACAAAAAAAAGCAACCGGAGAAAAATGCGACGAGCTGCACGAAATGGCTGCCAACAAAAAACGACACTTCGCTGCACACGGATGGGCGACACGTCAAGTGGAGACCTAGTTTTTTTTTTTCAAATGGTTGCCGAGGACAGCATTTAGCGATATATATATATATTTTTTTTTTTTATCGCCGTTTGACGCTCACTAACTTAACTAACTAAATGTAAGATTGAGACACTTTAAAAAATCTGTGCTTACAACAGGGTCTTGGGTTTTGGACACGCGGCCTGCCACTTTTTCTTGCTTCTTCTGCTCACTCCGCACGCGAGAGTGTAGCAGCGCGCGCTCAAACCAAGTTCCTTTATACTTTCTACGGGTGCCGCGCAGCAACAGGGCGACCCGTGGCTGTTCGCGGCCGGTGGGGGATTTAAACGTTTAAAATGAACCCACATAAACACACACACACACACACACGTGAGCGACAATGTCTACTATTTGCACAGGGCACAAATTAGATGGCAGTGGAGGAGTTTTGGGGTCACGGTTGCTGCCAATAATTTTGCGCGTTCACGCGTTTCATGCAGGACGCATGATGGGATTAGGTGGGGTTTTTTGTTGGGGGGGAGGGGTGTATAGACGCCCCCCCCACACACACACACACACAAACACACACACGCCCTGTCTCATCTTTAACTCTTTGAGCGTTTGGCCTACATTTGGCCTCTAACTATGTATTCAGTAAGGATTAGGTGGTTTTTTTGGGGGTGTGTGTGTGAGTATAGACGACACCCCCCCCCCCACACACACACACACACACACCAGTATCATCTTTAACTCTTTGTGCGTTTGGCCTACATGCATCTAACTACCGGTATGTATTCATACCCCCCCCCCCCACACACACACACACACACACAACCCTCCCCTGTCTCATCTTTAACTCTGAGCATTTGGCCTACATGCATCTATATATTATTCAGTAAGGATTAAACACACACACACACACCACTTGAAGGTCATCCCATTTGAGTAGTGCGCATGAGTAGTAGCACATGGAGAGGAAGGAAGTTTTTAATACTTTATTTTTTTCTTAAACCAAAAACATACAAAAAACGTTTGTTGCATTGAATAGCGCACAGCACAGCATTCTTCAATCACTGTCCTGTCATGCTCAGACACTAACAACCAACGTCACCTATAAAAAAAATATGGGCCAAAAAAGGTGAATATTAAAGAACCAAAAGGAGTTGCACAAAATCGTTATACATTTAGTGCAACGTTGTTTTCTCATTCTCTCTTATTTCACTTTCACGCTCACTTAAACACGCACCTAACCCCCCCCCCACACACACACACACACACCCCCCCACAACTGCAAAAAGTTTTTCATTCGCAAATTCTCTCTTTAGCTAATCCTAGATCCCCACT
>JAOPJI010000092.1:7983945-7995865 GCA_027122695.1 Merluccius productus
CAATATGGATGCTACAGCTAGCAGTATTATTGGTGTTGTTCAGCCCTAGATGTTTGAGCCACCAGAACCACAATCTGGGGGGGAGTATATAGACACATAAACACACACACACACACACACACGTACAAACATTTAGAAAAGCACACACCCAAAAAAGCAAGCATGCACACATACTCTCTGACACGCACACCTCACACAAGCACACACACGTATACCTGCGCTAACGCACGCATTCACTTTATCCCTCCTCTTCACGTGTGCGCATGCACAGATATAATTCACGTTCACCTCTATTCCTCACATGCACAGACATTCACACACACACACACACACACACACACACCAATACACAGGCACACTCTCTCACATATACGCCCACACACACACACACACACACACACACACCCAAGCGTGTTTTGATTTTTTGGCCGGAGTCGTGGTTCTAGAGAGCCGTATGATGTTTCCATCGTCCATGTTTTCCTGAGCCCAGATCAAATACACGCCAGCGCCGAGTGGTGATGTCATCATCCCACAGCTGTCCCCACCACTCAGCACTCAGCACTGCAGTGTGTGTGTGTGTGTGTCTCCCCACTGGGGTTCAATTGAACTTCTCTCCTTATCTCCCTCTCTCTCTCTCTCTTTCTCCCCCCCATCTCTAGTTATCTTTCGCTGTCTCTCTCTCTCTCTCTCCTTCCCTATCTTACCTCTGTACCTTGCTCTCTCTCTCTGCCTCTCTCTCACTCTCTCTCTCTCTCTCTCTAGGGATTATGTAGGCCGCGTTGAAAGCTATAATCCAGATCGAGTTCCTCTTTGCGCTTGTGAAAATGTGAGTCTCAAAGAACAAAGTGCACACACACACACACACACACATACTTAGACGCTAGATGCCGGGAAGAAGGACCGGGAAAGGGGATGATTGGGAAATGAGTTGAATTGTGGAGATGCTTTTTACAAGAAGGCCATCTCACAGACCCATCACACGATAACTACCTTTGACATATACATTACCAGTTAAACACCCCCTCCTTGCCTCCATAACACCAATACAGAGAGAGAGAGAGAGAGAGAGAGAGAGAGAGCTACATCACGCAGATACAGATTTTCTGTATCTGCAAATATGAATCCGTTAAACTCACTCACTTGGAATGGGTGCGACTATAAATGTGTTACTGTTATTGCAACTGTTTAGCGGACCACATTCGAAGAGCTTCAACGTATCGTTTTAAAGAGGAAGCGGTGCTGCTGAACGAGTATTAAAAGGCGACTATATAGCAGGCTTGTTAATTCATATGCATCACGTTGTTTTCGGAAAGTTTCTTCCACACGAGGCTACAATTTTATACTGTGTCGGAGTTAAACAAATTGAACGGTAAATAGCAATCCGGTAAACCAACCAGAAATAAGCACTCAACAATACCCAACAAGCGACAATAAACGAGCAGTAAACAATTCCAAATTAGAAATGAGCAAAAAGCAAATAGGGATAAGCGATAAACTAGGCTGAACTTCTAGCATAGACAAGGCTGTTAACACAACAAAAGGTTAAAAGCTTCCTGGCAGTGAAATATGAGAGCAGAGTATTGATGGTGAAGCGGCGATGGTAAGCACTTAGATATATTTAGCGAGCAGCACTTTCATACTTTTATTTACCTATCTTTTAGAAATGGAGAACTCTCAGAGCAATTATCAGACGTGTGATTTAATTTGGGTTGCATCGTGCCACTCGTATACAAACAAACACGCACGTAATATGCACGGGCACACGCACACACACACACACAAACACAGACATACACGCAGACGCATGTTACTATATCAAATACATGTTACTATGTAAGCACAAACACATCTTCAGGATACGTTCACATTGTGTTTGATGATACGCAACATGAAGTGACCGGTCAGAGCAGCACATGGTTCTATTCTGAATACCTAAACTGTGACTTCATCCTGTGCCTCCGCTCTGCCATTTGCTTAAGGAGGCACATGTGTCTCTGCCACTTGGAATGGAGAGGAGACAATTATTACTATTAAATAAAGGAACCGGGGCATTTATTTCCGTGCCAAAATAATAAAAGTGACCAGATTTAGTTGTGTTGTTCATGTGCTTTTAATTGTGTTTTTCGTTTTTTTTAATTTCTTTCTCCCTCTCCCTGTCTCTCTCTCTATATATTTTGTTCTCTCTGTTTATCTATGTATGTGTGTGTGTGTGTGTGTGTGCTTGTGCTTGTGTGTGTGTGTGTGTGTGTCCCGCTCTCTCTCTGTTTATCTCTCTATGTCTCTCTCTCTGTTTTTGGATCAGACGCTGTGCAGGGTTCAGCTGGACAGTGGTGGGTGTGTGGCGAGAGGAGGAGGAGGAGGAGGAGGAGGAGGAGGAGGGTGTGGGAGGGGTCGAAGGTCAAAGCGCAGCTCTCTGAGTGGCTGCGAGGGGAGGGCTGACCTCGGGGGACATTCAGTAGGGAGTAGAGACCTGGTCCCGGGGTCAGCACAAAGACACCAGGGAGACGAAGATGGCTTCTCTCTCTCTCTCTCTCCCTCTCCCTCTCTCTCTCTCTCTCTCTCGCTCTAAGGTCCCTAAATGAGAGGGAAAACGGGAGGAAGTGGTGCAAAGTCTTGTACAAAAATACGAATACGTTGGCAGGACTATTGTTTTGACTCCTCTCTGTTTTTAGGTTTTTAGGTTTTTTACGCGTACCTCCTGTGGTTTTCCCCACTTCATCTTGTCTTTTACCCCTTGCCCTTTTTCCACCCATGACTTTGTACTTTGTACTGACTTTGGCCTTTCGGTGCACGTTGTTTATGTGTTCCTTTTATTCTTCATTCCTCCCGTGGCTTCCCCCCTATTTCTTTCAGCAAGGCATGTCAAGCGCTCTCTCTCTCTTTCCCCGGTCCCCTCTTCCTCCCTCGCTCTACCCCTCTCTCGCTCTTGCTCACACTTTACTTTATTGCTGTGCCTCAGTCACTCGTCCTCCCCTCTTTCCAAGTGACATTTTCCTCCTTCACACATGAATGGGCTTCATGCATGTATTTTTTTGGAACGGGAGTATAGTGAAAATAAGCCAAAACATATAGTCTTTTTTTTTCTTTTTTTTTTACCGGTCCTACACTCCTCACGCACACACACAGACACACAGACTTTCCCAGGGCCAGGGCCCCCTGTTTCCCCTCCCTCATCCCTTCCATTGGCCCTCCCTCTGTCTCTCTCTCTCTCTCTCTCCCTCTCTCTCTCTCTCTCTCTCTCTCTCTCTCTCTCTCTCTCTCCCTCCCTCCCTCGCTCTCTCATCAAGGGTCATTTGCTGAGCCTCATCCGCTGGTTTCTCCTCCCAAACTCTGATTGGTTTAAAGGGTTCCGGCCTGTGATTGGACAGTGGCCGGCGGCTCCTCCCATTAACGAGGACATGGAAATCTCCTCCTCCTTCCACTAAGGCACGCCCACGTGTCCTGGACCGCCCTGGTCTGGAGGCTCCTCCCCCTCGGAGGGTGACTCCGTAAAAAGTGCGCATTGAGCGCCACCTGGTGGATGAGTTGGCTGTGCATCTTGTCAACTATCCGTCTTACTCCTTTGCAACCAAAACCAAACACGGCATTTGTTCAAAATATAATCAAAATCAAAAGTCAAAATATATAATCACCACTTTGAGAGGTTGATGAGATGAAATCCTCCACATCCATTTGCCATTGAGTTATTTTTGCACGATGCCCATCAGATCATCAATACTTAGTGCTCCATCTACTGGTTGTGTTATGAACTGCAACTCTGGTGGGAGGACAATAGTAGCTCCAACTCAAGTGAAGTCAAGTACATTTTATTTGCGTAGCCCTTAATCATAGTTACAGTCTCAAAGGGCTTCACATGCCACATTTTATGATACCCCCCCTAACCCTAAGCCCTCCATAGAGCAAGGAGAAACTCCCTTTATCGTTAAGGGACTCCTAACCATCCCTCCTCCCAGGGACGGTTAGGAGTGCAATGGGTGCCATAATGAACAGATGTAATGCATTGCAAGCAAAACATGTTACGTCAATTCAAATAGAACTGGGCGGTTAGCGCTAACATCAAATCTGTTGATATTTGTGTCCCGAATTAAACATAGACTCACTAGACACACTACTCAAAACTTCAACTTTGACACATCTACTACTGCAACTCACGTGTGATGGGAAACAACTAATAGAAGAGAGCAAGAGAACATGATTACGTTTTGTACTATTTGTTGCTGTTATCCCCACAATGCGAGAGAGAGAGAGAGAGAGAGAGAGAGAGAGGGGGGGGGGGGGGGGTGGCTGGGGGAAAAGGGGGGTTTGGTGGTTGATGAAACTCTACCGGGTCACAGTGTGTGTGATGGATGGCATGTCTGAGTGTTGAGATGATGACCCGGCTTATTCCTAAGTGAGGGGGAAGAGATGATGGTGTGTGTAAATCACCTGGAAACTGGAGGATTACCCAGCATTCCCACAAATCACCCAGAGGAATCCCAGGGTGTCCCCCCCCCCCCACACACACACACACACACACCCCACCACCCCGGTCCTGCAACAGGGAACTCTGGGAAAGCTTCCAGGAGACGGGAGAGAGATCAATGGTGAGCCCTGATCCCCTGGTCTCTCTTTGTCTCTGTCTCTGTCTCTCTCTCCCTGTCTCCCTATCTCTGTCTCTCTGTCTCTCTGTCTCTACCTCTGTTGTCTCTCTGTTGTCTCGCTCTCTCTCTCTTTATGTCTCTCTCCCTCTCTCTCCCTCTCTCTCTCTCTCTCTCTCTCTGTCTCTCTCTGTCTCTCTCTCTGTCTGTCTCTCTCCCTGTCTCTCTCTCTCTCTTTACTTTTACAACTTTGATCATATTTGCTCTATCTTTTTGACTGTTTTCATAGTTTCATGTTAGTTATAGTTTTGTGGAAGATATAGGAAATTTAAACAAAATATATTTTAAAAAGCATTGTTAAAAATCCATGAATCTTCCTGTCTCTGTCTCTCTCTCTGTCTCTCTCTCTCTCTCTGTCTCTCTCTGTCTGTCTCTGTCTGTCTCTCTCTGTCTGTCTCTGTCTGTCTCTCTCTCTCTCTCTCTCTCTCT
Source organism: Merluccius productus (assembly GCA_027122695.1). Lineage (NCBI taxonomy): Eukaryota > Metazoa > Chordata > Actinopteri > Gadiformes > Merlucciidae > Merluccius > Merluccius productus. The sequence goes on from JAOPJI010000092.1 coordinate 7,989,012, forward strand.
CTCTCTCTCTGTATTTGTATCACTTTCTCTCTGTCTCTCTCTCTCTCTCTCGCTCTCCGACTGCAGGTAAGCAGACAGAGAGGCGGGAGACAGCGGGAGACAGCGGGAGACGGGGTGATGATGGTGATGATGATGGTGATGGTGATGATGAAGATGATGATGAGCAGAAAAGGAAGGAGGGAGCGGGGGGGTCGAAGTGGAGAGAGATGAAAAGGCCGCCCGAGTGCGGAGTACGGGAGGTACATTAAAAACATTAAAATGGCAGAAATACAGTGGCCGAGAACAAGGTCTGCAGCGAGGGGAGGGGTGAGGGGGGTCACGGGGGTGCAGACGGGCTCTTAGGCAGTACAAAGGGTGCGCCTGTTGCCCCCAAGCCCCGCGCAGGACTTAAGATAAGTGTTGACGACAGGGATCGTAAATAATGAACCCCATAGTGTGCACCTTCACAAGCAGGGTCAGGTCGAGAGACAGAGAGAGAGAGAGAGAGAGAGAGAGAGTAAACGACAGAAAAAGAAAAAGGCCTAGGGAGGCCTATAGGAAGAGGAGGAGGATCGAGTGAGATGCTGATGACTATAAATTATAGTAAAACGTATCACCAAAAGCAGATGCTATTTCCTGTATATATTTTTCAAGTAAAGTACAGTTCAAATGTGTTGAACTGGTACAAGCCCACGCTCACAGACGATTGGACCCAAGATAAAGGATTCACCACACGTTCACTAAATTCAACTTCTCCACCGCAACTGTGACCTCCATCACCGGCATACCTCACAACAACAAAGAAAAAGCATTAGCGAGTAACTCGCTAATTAAACAATGAATCGAGTCGATGACATCATCACATTTCATGTACATACAAATGGATGGAACCGCAACTTTGACAATTAGTTGGCAAATGCCACAGGGACGGCTTGAAGTGAGTCCGTGCAGAGCAGCGGGGGGGGAAATACTGAACAAACCCAACGCAACTCAACCGCTTCTGTCCGGCGTCTCTTAATGGTTTGATCTACAATCCCAACCTCCAACTCTCTCTTCTTCATTCTGTGTGTGTCTGTGTGTGTGTGTGTGTGTCACATTTCTAATTGAAAAGTCTACATCCATGCTGTTTTGGTGGTGGGGGAGAAGTGATTATCTACAGTGTCTATAGATTACTTACACTTTTATCTATAGCTTATATCACTGGTTTGATTTCAATTGAAGCGTTCGTGTTACGCCACAACCTGCCCCGGTTGCCTATTGTGCGACGGTCCACGCGGTTCAACCGCCGTGATAAACACACAATGATGAGTACCTATTGGAAGAATGTCCAGCATCCGCTGTGTTCATTCATCAATGAAATGCAGACCAGGCCACAAAGGGCTGGGGACAACGTGACTCTCTTCAACAACATATAATATGTGTGTGTGTGTGTATGTGTGTGTGTGTGTGTGTGTGTGTATTCATTGGTTGCTACGAGCCCCTCAAAATGTCCTCATCTTCAAGCAGGGACTTATAGGACGTTGTTAATTAGGACATTTCTTCCTTTCAGAGATTTAGGGCTTTTATGAGGTGAGACACGCATGCCATTTGAATGGAGTTGACCTGGTCTGACCATGTGTGTGTGCGTGGTCTATCAGGTTATCACACACACACACACACGCCATCGATGACGTCTTCGGTGGCGTTTAATACCGGGAGCAAGTGTCCGGTTGTGGGCCATTGGAGGAGTAAAAGATGCCGCACACCGTCTTGGTCCTGGGGGTCTTGGCTTTGGCGGGCGCCGTAGGGGCGGCCGCGTCAGAACAGGTGTTTTACGGGAAACCCGTCCGCAGCGAGAAGACCTTCTCCGTAGAGGGGAGGCACGGGGGGAGAAAACGTCCGGGCCTGCAGGTGAGACGATACCGATCGAGAGATACTGTGGGTGGGGGTCGTTTTTAAGAACCCCGCCATTTTTTCGGTGTTGCTTTTTTTCTGTGCCACAGCGAGGGAGATTCAGAAAATGACGGTATTTCCAAACTGTTGCGACCGATTATCGACATTTTACTTTCTTTTGTACCAAGTTCATGAGAAAGGTACTTGAACCGATGATGAATGTGATGGTTAAGAGGTCTGAAAGGATTCTGGTTACATTCTGTATGTTTCTTTTTTTGACTACGATTCATTTATTTTAGTAGGCTACCTTAAAAAACTGTTTTTATGGTTGTAATAACAGTAAATTAGCAAATAATTGCTATTGAGCCTCTGATCATTTTGACCTGGTATGAATCTGATTCAAATAGAAAATGTATTATGAAAAAAACAAGATGTTCATGCCTATTCAATGGCATAAGTATTTTTTGTGTAGATGATTATTAACTGAAATATGTGATATCTACTGAATTTACAGTCTAAATTATTACTTTACCCACAAATGATGATGATATTGACATGGACAGACACCAACAAACGACTGGTCCCCTGTCACTAGGCCGTCGGAGAAACGCGCAGGAGTATGGACCTAGCCGAGCTGGACATGCAGCCGGTGCCGCCGACGAACGGCAAAGTCAGACTCCCCGCCATGGTGAGACTGAACCCGCTCATACCCGCCAAACCCCTGAGCCAGTACGCCAACCTGCCGCTGCGCTTCGGGAGACAGAGCGAGCCCCAAATCGACAGGACGTTGTCCATCCCCAACCTCCCGCAGAGGTTCGGGAGAGCATGCGCAGAATGCCCCGACGTGGACGACGTCACGGCCCGGCCGCCCGCCACGCCGCAGCAGCAGTGGCTCAGCATCGTCAACTGGCCCCACTGGATACGGTCCGGCATCAACTGGTACTGTAGGCCAGCTCTTCCCATTTGTTTTTTAAAATATTTAAATAGGCTACAGACATGACGAATATCTGATAGAATACAAGTAGAAACATTACAAAACATTATTGGCAGCTAAATAATACGAGTTGATGTCAGAGGTGCAAAATACATTTAGAAACGACAGCATAGGCCACTAGACAGAAACAATGCAATACTGCAGGCTACAAGCCTGTCGCTTTTTTTTTTTGGTACAAGTGTTGTTTTGACGTCAGGTGTATCACAATGTCAGGTTATAGGCCTATCACAGAGGTGTATGGGATGAAATGCATGGTGTAGCCTAGCTCATTAAGTTAGCTATGGGTCTGTAGGTACGCCAGTGCCCATAAGATACACCTGTGGTCCCCTGTACTCCTCTACGGTGATAAAGGCCTATTGCATATGCACTTAAACTGGGATTTTATCACTCACTATACAAAATGTTTGTTTTTCTACAATCAATAGGCTACAGATGTGTAGGCTATTTGTTTATTTTTAAATGATTTGTCTCTGTTTCCACAGGCCTGTGACGACAATACAAGAAAAGTGGCCTACAGACTAATATGTAGTGCTACAGACTTCAGAGTCAATGAAAATATTAGCCTCATATGATGTGTTTCTACTGCTTCAATGAACAGATGAATATTCAGAAGGCATATAATTAAAGCTGTAAACTAAACATTCCTGTATAAAATGAATAAATATATGATTTGAAATGATAAGAAATTGTGTTGTTTATCTTTCACTATGGGACTGTTGTGTATTTATTTTTCTCCAATTCATGGCTTCAAAGAAACAAAGTTTCTAACAAAATTATGTGCATCAGAAGTCATTCATGGAGTTAGTTTTTAACCCCAACATGGATAAAAGGGTACTTGTATCATTGACTAGGCAATTACCATGACAATTATTTGATTTATTGAATTTAAAAAAATGGGACATCAAATAGTATTTGAATGAAAACAAAATCTGAACTTCATCCAGTTAAATAGATATTGATTTAATAGGGATTTGTCGATGTGTGGAGATAGACATCTAAAAGAAGAGTGAAGTACTTGTTGAAGTACCAGTTGAAGTACTGACAGATTTGTTAGTTGCTGACAGTTGAATCCACAGATCTCATTTGCTCTGATTTCATTCAGACACCTTCTGTAATATCCTATGGATATAATGACAGGGTGGGGGGGGGGGGATCAAAGTTGTAGCTGGTGTTTTTGTTTATTTTGTGGAGGACCAGAGCCATGATGGATGATGCTATGCCACCTGAACCAACAGCAGGTTTCCCTGTTACCTGTCTCAGCTCCCCTCCCCTGCAGACCGGCGTGCGTGCGTGTGTGTCCGTGTGTCTGTGTGTGTGAGTGTGTGTGTGTGTGTGTGCGTGTGTCCGTGTGTGTGTTCTCTCTGTAAAAGTGATGTGTCAGCACAACCCCAACTCTTTGGTGTCATGTTGAGGAAGAGTTGTGTGCCCATGAATGACCAGCTGGCAGCAGCCTTGCATCCCACATACAGATCCACTGTGCAAATAGTGTGCTAAATGTGGTGCAGTGCAGCATATAACCACTAGATGGCACTAAAATCGAGTAAAACCTTCTTATATTTCCCTCCGTTTGCAGACTAAACCAACGGGGTCCAAGATAGGGTACCTACTCAAATCGTATTGTCACATTTCCTCTGGTTTAAATACATTATTACATCAGATATTTTCATAGTCAAAGTCACTGTAATGACCACACGACCGGTGACATTTCAGTACAGCGTGGGCAACCACAGATTAGTGTCAATAATACAACATAGACATAGGACAGACATTAACAACTTTACATTAAACACATCAATTGACAGACAGTAGCTCAAAGTCCGGATTGCAGTGGGGAAACAAATGTTTCTGAAACGTGATGTTTTGGTGGAAACTGGCCTACAGCGCCTCCCAGGGGCCAACAGCTGGAAGCTGCCTTTTCAAGTCACATTATTAATAAGCTGACTTCCTTCTCTCAGTGAGGTGCAGGTGAGGGTGCCTGTGCCCATGGGAGCACCCCGATGAGTCCCACATCCCCCCCGCTACGCGGTCCCTCCTCCCAGCCGGTCCTCCCCCCCAGCGCCGTGCACAGACATTTTGGGGGGCAGGGGCTCAAGCAAAAAAAAGGGCCCTAACCCCACCGATATGCACTATTCCCACCCCCATGGTACCACCCCGCCATCCATAATCACACACTATGTTCATAACATGGGACCTTTCATTATAAGTAATGATCAGACTCTATCAGCAGTCCTACTCTGACCTGCTGGATACATAAATCCCTGAATTTAGGGTTTCAAAACTTCTGATTTCATGTTGTATATTATTTTATTTAACTGAAAACATTTTATAAATAAGACATGGGTACAACTACGGAACTACAGTTTGATTTTAGTAACTTGTTTTTGCGCATCAGGGGAAATTAACCACAGTATTGTCTTATCTTCAAACACGCGCGCGCGCGCGCACACACACACACACACACACACACACACATAGCGGCATGCCCAAACAATAATACACTTTTAAACATCACGTTTTAAGAAAACTGGCGATAGAGACTAATCACTAAACTACCAAAACTAAACCTAACTACCCGCTTCAGAAATGTGTGTAGGCTACGTTTTCCTAGATGACGGAGATAACGTCTTTTCATACCGAGGTGAGGTGGCGGGTCCTACTGACCAACGTCATAGGTTTTTAACGGATTTATAATATAGAAAGTAAGTAAGTGTTATCTAATCGTGGTTTTAGCATTAAAACAGGGCCTACCTGAGTGATGTCATTTACCGAACTGGGGATGGTGCGTTCACCGCATGTCGGATTTTAGGACGTTGATTGAAGACGAAACCATTTTTTTTGGGGGGGGGGGTAGGCTACTTTTTAAATTGATACTGAGTATTTATTCGTGGATACTGCTACACATTTTCCTCTTTATATTTGATGATATCCAATAACAAATAAAGACAAAATTAAATACAATTAACACCAGCCAAAAAAGCACCTTTGACACTGAGGGCAAAAGGGCAGCAGGGGCCAGGGATCGGTGCGCGTGCCTGCCCCCAGATGCTGAAGGGCAGAGGTAGCACACGGATTAGGTATAATGCCATGGATCAGAGATCGCTCACTCCAAAATACAATCAATGAACGACAAATGACCACAATCAAATGATGTCATTCATTTCAAACCCACAAATAACATATTGAGCATAACGTAAGTGTTACAGGACGAACATGAAAGTAAAACAATACAGAGAAACTAACAATATTTTTTTGCATTCACAAAACCTTTCTTGTTCTGCAGGTGAGAAGCCATTTTGTCATGAGGTGACATCTTATGATGTGACATGTGATATATAGGTGTACAGTACATGTTCCATATGTAGGTTCACCTCGGTTAAACCGTGCGTGCGCATGTGTGCGTGTGTGTGTGTGTGTGTGCGATTGATGAGGAAGGCGGTAAAGAGTCTGGACTCCATTTGGTGCGATGACGTGAAATACATTCACCCAGCTCTATCTGTCTGGCTACATATGCGGGACAAATAACTCACTCTGATTTAATATCCACAATGTGTGCAAAAATCCTGTTGTATCTTTGATCTTTCAGAGGGCCCGTTCCAGCCCCCGCCTGGCCCCTGCGCGCCCCCTACACGGGCATAAAGCGAGACTTTTGCAGGGAGGACAGCCCCTGGGATGCAAATACTTGGCCCAACCTGGCAACCCGTTAAATCTCTATAGCAAACCTTGCAACTTCCACACGTCCGTCTTTCACAAGGTCAAAAGGGCACCCAGCGTTTCAGCGGGATTCTGGAGCTCAACGGGACCACCAGCATCTTCACCCGGCCGGGACCCGGAGCAGTCCAGTGGGGTGACCAGTGACCGCACATTTTTGTTGTGACGTGTTTTTGCCTCAGAATAAATCGCACAATTGAAAAACTGTAACTTCAGCTTTATTTATTTTTCCATGACAAACACAAATGACGAATACCTGTGTACCACCCCCCCCCACACACACACACACACACACACACAC
>JAOPJI010000092.1:8093722-8105021 GCA_027122695.1 Merluccius productus
CTCTCTCTCTCTCTCTCTCTCTCTCTCTCTCTCTCTCTCTCTCTCTCTCTCTCTCTCTCTCTCTTTCTCTGTGTCTCTCTATCACCCCCTGAGTAATTGTGCAAGGCTGCTGGCACACAGAGCTGTGTTGGATCTTCCTGCTGTATCTGCACTGTGCATCTGGATGGTATTGTGTCCTCGCTCTGGTCTGCAGCCAGGTGTGCCTGTGTGTGTGTGTGTGTGTGTGTGTGTGTGCGTGCGCGCGCGCGCATGTGTGTTCGCCCGCTCATACGTATGCTATGCTCTAGTTCATAAATCCAACGCTAGCTTGGCTTTACTTTCCTCAATCTATCACTCATGTCTCTCCACCGCGACGGCAGACATAAGTCGACCCTAATTAGAGAAAAATCACACAGATCTAGCAGACGATGAATCGTTTGGGCCCTCTGTCCGTTTCTTACTGACATTGTACTGTGCAGAGACATACAATTTCACAATTATACACCAGACAGACTCTCATGTCAGTCGCCGCGGCTTGCGAAAATCTGAATTATAATACAAATGTATGTAAAAATCCACATTATTTAATGCAGTGAATAATGTATGAATTTCAAAGCTGCATAAACAAATTAATGAGGTAAAGGCATATTATTTGTTGATGTGGGTTACAATGGCCTGCATAAACATAGTTTGACACAATGATATTAATAAGCTGCGTGAATAAGATGATTTTGTTTTGAAGTTCCTGTTTTTACTTCTTTTGGGAAACAGTAGCGGAACAGTTTTTAAAGCGACATTAGCGATCTTTGCTTTCTTTCTGCTGATTGTCTTCCTTAAAGGCAGAGTCAGAGGAGAAAAGAGCAAGCAAGAGGACACGATCACTCTTAGAGAGCTTAGAATCAATAACTATTGATCCTCTATTGGAAAAAAACTATCAGAAAGAAACCCTACCCCCTCTCCTCTCCCTCCACAATTAGGTGAAAGGTCGGGTTGTTGTTTTTGTATTTTCTTTCTCTCACAGAACATCCAATACAATATCTAAAACACCAGCAACTTGTTCAAGGAAAGCTCAACAACCTGCCGGATCAAAGTTGGAAGTGTGCACATTTTTTATCAAACTCCACTGCCGATCAACTGCGTGATCCTAAACTTTTAAACCTAACTTCAAGTCGCCATGCGGTGCAGAAACCAAACCAAAAATGACGTCATCGCAGCTGACAGGCAATTTGTCGCATTTGTAGTCACAGCAAAAATGCCTGCTTCAGGGTTCCACATACACAACGACAGTGCCTTCCTTCGTTTAGTCGCTAATGCTAATAGTAATGCTTGTGGCTGGCCTCTGTCCCGCAGGGGTGGCTGTGTGAGCTGCTGCGCTGGAAGGAGGAGCCCAACCCGGAGAACCGCACGCTGTGGGAGAACCTGTGCATGATCCGCCGCTTCCTCAGCCTGGCCCAGGCCGAGCGGGACGCCATCTACGAGCACGAGAGCAACGGCGCCAACGCGGCCCAGCAGCACTGCACCGTCGACCGGCTGCCGGTGGTCGCCGGGGACAACGCGCTGGTGAGGGGAGAGAGCGCTAACGTCGGATGCACACACACACACACACATGAACACACGTATGGACACGCGCATGCAGACACACACACACACACACATGAACACACGTATGTAGAAACACACGTACACACACATGCAGCGAGAGACACACACATAACACATGCACATATACACGCGCATAAACACACATGCAGACACACATGCACATACACACACACACATACACACACACATATATTAGGGCAGCAACTAACGATTATTTTCATAGTCGATTAATCTAATGATGATTTTTTTTCCCCGATTAATCATTTAGCCTAGAAAATGTCATAAATAATAGCAAATTCCATCACACGTTACCAGAGTCCAAAGTGATGTCTTAAATGTGCTTGCTTTACCTGACCAGCCGCCAAGAAAAACTTAAGTATTCATTTTATAAAGAACCATGAACCAAGCATTTGAATTTCTGAAGCATCAAGCAGCAAATGTTTGGTATTTGCACTTTGTACCTAAACAATTCATCGATTATACAAAATTGATTTGATTTTCTGTCAATCAACGAATTGATTAATCGACTAATCGTTACAGCCCTAGCATAATATACATATAAAGATGCAAAGACAGAGGCACACACACACACACATATACAGATGCAGACACAAAAACACATGCATGCAAGTAGATGCTCAGAAAATAGATGCAAATAGAAGATCAGAAAATCATCATCTTGGTGCAGACACATCATTGTACTAAAGGTCCACACATCGGTGCATCCTAAGAGATCTTTATGCAGAGATATGCAGATTGCAGCCCTGACATTTACAACAGAAACCTGTTAATAAATAACACAATAAATTAATAAATTAACATGTTGTGCCTCGGTAAGTCAGTTACATCCAGTAAAAATAACCTCGATGTCCATGTTATTTAAGGTGTGATTAATTAATGGTGCACTTAACTGAAGAAAATGATTTAGCTTGGGCTTGTATTAGTTTATTATTTATCATACATTTGCAAACCTGTTGTATGTTGTATGGTGTACGGTGTTAGGTCTCTGAGCACTGAATACACGCATGCAGACAGCGTGTGTGTGTGTGTGTTAAATTAAAGCTTTTTTATTTGCTCTACATTATGTAGGCAAGCTGAATTGATCAATGTTACCACAGTTTATCTGAAAAACGATGGGAATATTGATCACTACACACACACACACACACACACCCTATAATTAGTCAAGCAGCTCAAGAAAATGTTTGAGGTTTTTACATTTCTAAATGTCTTTCGATATCTAAGCTTGGTATTAGATGCAAGTCTTCAAACAGCTCTTCTTTTGATACCGAACTACGTTTAACAAAGCTGTATCTCGTGCATTTTAGAAGCGGCGTAAAGCTTTTGATGCAATGTTTATTTAAAATGTAAATATCTCATATGTCCTCATTGATTAGTCTTTATTTAAAAATATGAATATGAATGGTGAATCTTAATCACACAAACAAAAATACAAATAAATGTACGGCTTTGCTTTAGGCACCAAATACTGTTGCGCAACTATAACACAGCAAAGGTCAGCTAATAGATGTTTGTACGTACCAATTGACAACATACCAATTGTCAGCTCATATTATAATCTCTAATCTTCTCTTCCTTCTCTCAGTACCAGTGCCACTCTCCGATGCCACATCAGCACCACGCGCCGCCGCTGACCTCCCAGGCCCACCAGCCCTTTCACCCCGAGGCGGGACCTCATCTGTCGCCGCGGCAGTCGTCCACGGCGTCGCCCGCCGACTCATCCGAGGGGGGGGGCTGGACTCACCCGGCCGTGTGGATGCAGGGCAGGGGGCGCAACGGCGAGAGACGCGACGCCAAGGACTGGGGCGAGGGGGAGAGCGGTAAGGGCTGGGGCGGGGGGGGAGGCACCTGTCCGCACATTGAGCTGGGCATGGAGCTCTGCGGGCAGACGCGCGACGGGGGTCACGGCGACAAAGCCTCCCACCCGGTCAACGGCGCTTTCAAAAAGGGCTGGAACGAGGAGAGGCTGTCCTCGCTCCCTGATTGGGGCGATCTCAACGGCGAAAGCGTCGCCCGTTCGGGGGGAGGAGAGGACGAGGTGGGCGGCGTTGGCAGAGGCGGAGGCGGAGGCGGCGGCGGCGGCGGAGGCGGCGGCAGGGCGGAGGTCAGAGGGGACGGGTGCAGGGTGTCCCGGGAAGCCCTCGGGATCCTGCAGAGCTTCGTCCACGACGTGGGCCTCCACCCCGACGAGGAGGCCCTGCACACGCTGTCGGCGCAGCTGGACCTGCCGGAGCATGCCATCCTCAGCTTCTTCCACAACCACGACCACAGACCCCAGAGCCGGCACAACAACGTCCACACGCACTTCCACAACCACCACGACCACGAGCCGCTCCCCGGGGACCTCAACCTCGCCGCCGTGGGCACCGGGGCCGATCGGACCCAGGCCGCCAGAACTGTTGAAGGACCAGAGGAGTATAGAGAGGAAGGCGACCTGTATCAAGCGGTGAAGACGGAGGAGAAGCAGGGAAGGATAATGGAGGCAGAGGGGAAACATGGGATGAGCGTTTCGGATGAGATAAACACAGGCACTCAAACCACTGGTCTCGTGAAGGAGGAACAACAGAACTATAATTAACTTGCATATATATTCAATGACTGTCCTGTCATTATTGTATGTTGTTCATAGAGAAAAAAAAGCATACTTTTATTTGATGATAGAGCACAACATCCTTTTCCAAGTGCAACACAATCATTGTTACCTATATGTACCAGTGTTGGCTCTCTTCTTTTTGAAAGACAATTTCCGGGGGGGAAAAAAATGACAATATGTTTCATGAGTTCAATTTTGTCCAAATCCTAAAACACTTGATCTCAACTTCATAATTGTTACTTCTTAAATTATGATCAATTTGTGTTCTCTTCTGTGTGTCTGTATTTGATCGCCATGTAAATTTGAACATCGTTTCCTGCAGCAGTTTTATTTACCTGTCACGGAGAATTTGTAGATAGAAAATCGTCACTATTTAAGTACAAGATACTCGAAAAGGTTTTTTATTTACTCAAAAGTAGTAATGCATTTATTGCTCTTGTTTTTAGAAATATTGAATTTCAGGTACAGGGATTCATGAAGTCGTTCATTCATTTTTGTTAATGAATATACAGTGAGTTTGAAAGATCACACTTTGAAATAAAGATACTTTTTAATGCTGTGCATAAGCGATCGATAGATCAAAACCGTGTCAGTTAAAAATAGATCAGTTGCTGTCCTGGTGAAGCCATCCATATAACGTATGACAGTGGATCCATCCCTGTATCTTTGTCTTCCCTCCTTTCATTATGCCAGATTTTATGAATAGCTATTAAAAAATAATGACTTGACGCATACATTTAGTTTTTTTCTTTTCCTGACCCGACGTGTATTACAATTCTATAAGCAGACCCGGGTTTGTAATCTAACGGTATCAGAGGGGTTTGTGGGTTTCGGCAAATGTGTCCTAGGCAAATTACGCCTCGCACCTGCTAGGCACTATAGTGTTCATTAAGTCCAAAATGACATGGTTTATTCATACACAAAGTATTGTGCAGCTCGTTGGGACTGTATGCGGTGTGGGGGTGGATTCTGTCATTTGAGAAGTCCTAATAAAATCCCCTTTTGTGCGACAAAACTCCACACTCGGCGGACCAGCAGGTCCCCCTTTTCTCTTCAAGTTAGCCGTCAGAGAAAAGCCTTCTTGGTTTGCGTGGCTCGGGTTAAGAAGCCCTTCCAGAAGCATCTTGTGTGCTGATGATAGAATCGGTGGCAGCAGCATAACTGAAAAGGGCAGAATGTCATTGTTGTTTTTTTCCCCCTGTTTTCCACAGGCTAAGCACTGCAACCAGGTGCTATGGTGGCCGGGTGACATTACTAACAGATCTTAAAAAAAACACCCTCTCTTGCAAAATATATTTAGAATATGTTTAGCAGAGTGTAAAGTGTGGTTTCGGAGAGAGGGAGGGCGATGGGTATGGTTACAGTATATATACCTCCAGATAAGCAGATCTGCGATCCAATGGGACGGTGGAAAATAAAGCTATTAAAAACGACCAAATGATGGCGTTTAGACAAGCAGATGTCTGCGTCCTACAAGACTTGACTGATTGTTTCCATCGTCAGTACTTCGTATCTTTGTATCGGTGAGTGCAAGTGGTGTTTGTTTGTTTCCGCACCCCCCCCCCCCCCCAAAAAAAAAAAAAGTCTGTGCATTTGTCTCATTGTTTCCAGTCATGTGATAGTTTTGCATCTCTGTGTCTCTCCGGTGCATCTGTGTCTCCTCAATCACATGGTTTTTAATGCTCTTGTGTATTCTTTCAATAGTTCTTCCTCTTGACTGTTTCTCTAATCGTTCCTCTCTCTCTCTCTCTTTCTCTCTCTCTCTCTCTTTCTCTCTCTCTCTCTCTCTCTCTCTCTCTCTCTCTCTCTCTTTCTCTCCGTCTCTGTCTCTGTCTCTCGCTCTCTCTCTCCTTCTGTCTATGTCTCTCCCATGTATAGCGTCACAGCTTTTCTTTCTGTCGTTTCTGTTCTTCGCTTCACAACACAAACGCAACAGCTACAGCCAACGTATCCGCGGCCCTCAGAGCCCACAAACAGCAGGTGATGGGACATTGTGATTGGGAGCCAAGGGGTTCAGCAGCCGAGCTAAATGGCTACTGCAGCATTTCTGGGTCGCCGGGCGTAGCGCCCGGGACCCGGGCACCGTTTACCACCGCTAAACTGTCCTCCCCCCCTCCCCTAAACCTTATTGTCACCCGGGGCCAATCTGGGTCACGCCGCCCACCGCCATCGAATGCTCTCCATTCATAGCATAACCTCTTCAATATGCAAATAGGAATCTTATAGATGTGGGCGTGAACTACGACCAAGCAATACAGGATTAGGGGGAAAAAACTCATTTGAGACAGTGGTGAGGATTTGCGGTGGATTGTGTTGATGGTGAAGCCAAAACGGTGACTCCATTCAGGTACCTCAGAAGCTAATGGGAATGCCGAAGACGCTAGCTCAGATTGGACAGACACACGGTGTCTTAAAATGCTGATTATGTGCGAATAGTTTCGACCCCCGGCTGCTGGTCAGCGCGCCACGCCGGTCTGTAGGAGGGTTGTTTTGTTCTGGATCAATAACGGAGTCGTGTACGCCGGACGCTAACCTCAGCAGGGATGAAATTCATTAGACGCCTAATGTTTCGATTATTTTATATTGATGTTCGCTTAGTCTTTGTCTAAACATGTTAAACCAGTCAGAATAAATCAACTCTTTTCAAGAGGGATACCTGGCCGGCAAGAAGCATTTAGCGCATTATTCTAAACAACACAGACTAAATGGACAATATACCCTATAGTGACATCACGAGTGTCCACCCAGCTGTACGACGGATAGATCAGCCTACCCGGTGGACTGTATCAACTTGGCAGGCTAAAACCACCACACCTGGTGGTAAAATAGGGGCTCTTTAACATCATGAAGGCGGTTGTGGAGAGGGCTGCGTTCAACATGCCTGCTCTCCCTGGTTCTGCGCCTGTTAACACACCCGGTCCCCCTGCAACCTCTGAAGACATTCAGGGTGGGCCGATTAGAGAACCGGAGTCATTTGTAACCCTGTGTGTCAGCCCATAATGGATATACAAGCACAGTCATGGCAGGCAGACGGTCGAGTCGAACCAGCCTGATCATGACAGGCGGTGGGCCGGGTGACAGGAAGCTGTAGTGTCATTTATAGTCGCCGCGACTACAGAGTCGACAAAGACGTGCAGGAAAAGCGATGTGAATTGCGGACATTAAAGCGGCGTTACGTCGTGCATGCTAGGCTGACTCGATGGATGGAGGTAGTTGGTATAAGCCTGCCATCGGGCGACTAATAAGTGTTACCGTGTTCAACGTCCCCGTCGCTACGTGAAACAACAACAACAACAACAACAACAACCTCTGAGCTAGCAACCTGCATGCTGAAAAATGGCAAATCGCATTGTCAACGTACGACCTTAACTGTTTTATGTGGTGTTTTCTTCTGCGGGGGATTTAGCTATTTTAATGCCAGGGCTGGCAAGTTCCCCCCCCGACACTAATTTGCAAGGGCACCGTCGCTGCATGCTGGGCGTACCGCCGCCCAAGATGATTGTGATTGGTTTAAAGAAATACAAACAAATGGTAGCAGTAAAACCAAACTGGCTGAAACTCAGTGTGGAGATGGGTCTGGCTATGCAGGACTATGTGGCCTGGTTTCAAACACACCGTCTGTATTTCATTTCAAACTATTTTCGGTATTTTTTTCCGTCAGTTTCCTCACTGGGCTGGGAACAGCACCAACACATCCTGGGGGTAAAAAGCATAAATAATAAATTCAAAATAAATGAATAATAAACTCAAAATAAATGAGTAGTAATATCATAGTGCTGAGAAGGAAAAAGCCGGAAAGTATTGAGGTATTGACAGTTTCTTGAATCCTAGATAAGATTAGGTCAATTTTTTTGTCAAATCAACAGGTTTTTTAATAAAATGCCACGGAGGGTTTTTCCATGAACTTCTCAAAAGGTATTTGGTATTTTTTTTGTTTTCACCGGTAACCAGTAAATGTTCATATCTTTATAAATACATTCATAGGCTCCATCTCAGAGCATACAGCATCTATATTATTTATCACTGTACTACACCTTAAAATATTAAAGTCAGGAAATGATACCGTTTCAGTTGGCTGCTCTGACGGGATTCGTTTTCAGCAGTTGGTCAACGAGGCGAAAGATCGAGAAGCCGTCAGTTTACTCTGAGCACACCGCAATGAGCGCTCCTTTCAATTCAATCCAATTCAATCCAACTTTATTGCCATTGACAAAATGTGCAGGCAAATATGTAAACGAAATGAGGGCTACGGCTTCACCAAGACGGTGCATGGGGGGGGGGGGGCACACACACATACATGGCAGGGACATACATGACATATAACAAACAACAACACAAGAATATAATAAATGCAGCACAAAATATAGCGAAGGCGGTAGTGTATATCTGAGTTATGGTTATGAGGTGCAGCCGGTCAGGATGCACCTCAGCGGAGCAGCGGTGGAAAGTTTGGGGAGACAGGCGGGCGCTCCAAGCGTCCCTGGACCCTCTTCACCAAGGAAGCAGGTATCTGACGTCCAGGGGAAGTCCTCCTCGTTGATGTGGACTCCAAGAAACTTAAAGCGCCACTTCAACCCTGTTGGTATATATGGGGGATATATGGTATATATGGCTGCAGCTCCTGGACTTCCTGAAGTCCACAATCAGCTCCTCCATCTTCTGCACTTCTTCTCAGGAGGAGAGGTGTTTGGAGGCACACCGAGGTGCGAGGTGCAGCCATGTTTGGGATTTGGCTGACGACCTTTTTATCATTCGTTTTCTGAGCGGTTGGATTTTTCTACGCGTTGTCAGGCCATAGTTGAAGTTAGAGAGATGGAGATCATCGTGTTCTGTGGTCTATTACTACCGCCTTATGGGTTTTTTTAAATTACGGGTTGAATCACCGTCTCCCCTTCCTTTCACATTATTTCCCGGGGCTTCGGCACATCATTCATTTGTTCTAAATGCACTTTGAAACACAAAAAGAGTTTCTTCACAATGACTCGGCTGGTTTTATATCCGGAACCAACACATCTCTCGGAGGGGCAGACGGGGTAGAGGGGTCTCGTTATCCATGGACTACAGCCTCTGGAAGGGTAGCGGGTCTAGAAAGAGGTCTTGGGATCGCCAACCCTGCAGGCGATGTGGTCCAGTGTCTAATAGAGTGACTGGTGGTTTTGAAACTCTGGGCCGCGACTTTAATTATATTTCTTTCATACTCACTCATGGTTTCGTACACTTTCATAGTAACTGTTGCACTTCATAGACTTTAATGATATTTCTTTCATACTCACTCATGGTTTCATACTCGTTCATGGTGATTAACGCGCTTCATAGACTTTGATAGTAACTTACTAGTAGCAGTGGCAGTAGTGTACACCCTAGAGACCGCCTATCACAAACATCAGTGAAGACGGTTATAGAATTAGGCAACACAGAGCCGTTTTGCTTAAGCAATACATCCGGTTGCGGTCAGCTAGCCCACGTTACACACAGGAAATGTACTTTCTCATATATGTTTCAATATTATATATCACTGTTTTTCCTTTGGGGATTTTTTCTCTCTGCTCTGTGAAGTCTTCCTACTTTAGCCCGGATGCCTTTTTCAATTAAATCTTAATTAAAAATCTATTTTAAGAACTTTTTATTGCATTGCACATTCAAAACATTTTCTATTCCTACCTCTTTACCTACGCTACCTTTTTTTGTTCTGCCTTACATGTATAATCGATTTACATTCGGTAGATACAATTTGAGAGAGACAACAGCAACGTTATACGAGTCGAGATTCGAGCAGAGAATATGTATTTGTAGAGATGTGAATAGACTATATGCGAGTAGAGATTTGAGTAGGCAGTAGATATACGAGTAGAGATTTGAGTAGACAGAAATAGACACCGCCGCCCACGTTGTTAAGAGGGAGATAGAGATGACACGCTCCGTCCGACCGGGGAAGTGATATAACAAACTGTTTCAGTACATTTCCGTTCGCAGAGAGACGCCCGAAAACACATGTTAAATATGCATTTGTTTGTAGTAATAATAATCATCATCGTCATCGTCATCATCATCATCATCATCATCATCATCATAATAACCTTAGTTAAACAATATTATTTAAACTTGGCCTTTGGTATCAGGTGGGTGGGTTGCATTATGAGAATTTTATTAGAACATATTTTCTACACTTTTTGCGTTGCTGTGTTTCACACAATGTGTGAATGTTTGTATGTTGGACAGTGGTACCGAATAAATCATGTGTTTTGACTAGGCCTATGTTTTGTGCTCTAACTGGTGGAAGTCAGGTTTTCAGGTGGACAAAGCACACCATCTGCTGGGGGTTTAATTTAAAATAAAAATATAATGAATTCAAATACAACGATAAAAGCTGCTGGCGCTCGTCCCCAGAATGACGGTGTTTCTGTTACTTTAAGTGAAGGAAGAGCATCCTACCTAAGAGATATCCTATACCCTCTCTCTTTGATATATATATGCTATATCCTTGATATAGTCTGTACACTGTTGTCATTTCCTTGATATATTATGCATCTTATAGAATATAAGCTCTTTCTTTCATTGATAGATGCACTTGATATATAATCTATAGCATTGATATTGCGTATGCTGGTTATTTACTTGTTGTGTGCCTGCTCCATACGTAGGAGGCTGCTGGATGTGATGATCATCGACGATGAGGAGTACGAGAAGAACAAGACCTTCATCATCGTCCTGGAGGAGCCAATCCTGCTGGAGGTGGGACAGAAACATGGTGAGCAATGCAAACAACGACGACGACAAGCAGCTATTGCTTCTCTTCTCCCAGAGCAATGGTCATATATTAATAATTCAAATATGTAAATGTAAATGCTAATAATGCTAATGATAATCCTAATACTAGGCCTAATAATACTAATGTCAATTTCTGAACCTATTCCAGCACACCAATGCATGACAGAGATGAGATCGCTTTGCTTGTGATGTTTTTTTGGTCAATCCTAAACTACAATACCTATAGAACAGTATCTTGGACTGTACCATGTGTTGGTTGTTTGGTCAATCCTAAACTACAATACCTATAGAACAGTATCTTGGACTGTACCATGTGTTGGTTGTTTGGTCAATCCT
>JAOPJI010000092.1:8167264-8182264 GCA_027122695.1 Merluccius productus
AAAGAGCAGGTAAAGGTTTAGGTCATCTTGCTCAATAATCCCTACAGAGAGGCTGCGGACGTTGGGGATCGAACCCACGTCACTTTTCATCACCCTAGCCACGACACTATCCTGCCCTTATAGGTTTGCTTCAAATACGCATTGGGTGTTTGCGTTTGTGTTTCTGCGTCGGCAGTTCGCCGCATAGAGCGCCGCAAACTATTTCTCGCCACGAGTTCAGTGACATCTGGCTCCTTATATTGTGAACATTGTGAATCACGTGTCGCACGAATGTGAACCCTAATTTACCAACCTCCTCATGCCGGTCTCTCTTGGATCTGCTCCATGTTGTTTTCAGTGTCATTTCATTGTCGCCTTTAATGAACCGGAAAACATCTATAGCAGGAAATACTATGTGGGCCAATCACATGTCGGCATGTTCTGTGCTTCCCGGTTATCTACAGTATGTTATGTGATATTTTTGGAGAGTTTCTGCTGAAAACAAATATGTGTGCACACACACACACACACAGGGTCCACAATTAACACCGGCCACCAGCCAATGGCTGATGGAGTTGACCGTTTGGCAGGATTACAATATTCCCATGGACTACCTACTACAGTTATACATTTACTACTTCATTAACCCAGCCTGTAAAGGTGCCCATTAATGTACTGTAGATGTTTTATAGATAATAGGCCAAACAGTGTTATACTATTGATAGCTTGACACTCACAAAACTTACATCTAAAATGTGTTTTTAATTTTTTAATTTTAAATAAGCCTGGGGGGGGGGGGAGATATTTTTGGAGAGAGGTATTTACGCTACAGTAACTTGGGAGGCCACGTACCTGAATTCGCCACAGAAGAAATAACAACACACGCATAATCCATGCGAATCCATTGTACAATTCACTGTAGGTGAAAAAAGAAAGGAAAGGATTTATTTAAGCCTGCCATCGTCGTGATTTTGCCGTCGGTGGCTGGCGGTGGCGATATGTAGCGTGATTTAACGCGTTAAGTCCCTGTCCTGTGACGACATCTCCGCCACGCTTCGCTGTTATTTTTTGCCATGTTGAATTTTAATATCGGTCTCTGTATTCATTTGCACCCTTCAGCTCGACTCGGGGCACCGCTCGGCTTTACCATGTATACATTATGACACACGAATACATGCATGCACGCACGCACGCACGCACACACACACGCACACACACACACAGGGTCCACAATTAACACCGGCCACCAGCCAATGGCTGATAGAGTCGACCATTTGGCAGGATTACATATTAAAACAACTGCTTGGCCGGTAGAAGTTCATTTTGGACCCTGCACACACACACACACACACACACACACCATGTGCTGCGTGGGAGTATCCCAAGGTGCACATGAACACTCAAGAATCGTTGAGGCTGAAGCAGTTGTATTCTTTGTAATTCAACAACTGTCTTTCACATCATCGCCATGGTGGAAGTTTCGAAGGAACAAAAAAAAGTTGACACGAATCTCGAGTCATCGCCGCCGTTTCTCACGCTCACAAAAACGCGCGCGCACTCACACACACACCGGGGGCACAGACGAGTGCTGTGCCGCCGCTTTTGATAGCAAGCGTGCCCTGCTGCTTCCTGGCACCTGTCGCCGTGGAGACGACAACCGGGCCAGGCCGAGAAAAGCAAGAGAGAGGAGAGGAGAGGAGAGAGGGGCGCCCCCAACCCTCCCTCTCTTTCATGTCTCCTCTTCAGTCATGGCCGTCTCTTCTTTCTCTTTTGCCTCGTCCTCATCTCTTCCTCTTTTATCTCCCCCGTCGGAGGGAGAAAGTAGACCCCGACTGCTGACGGAGGAGAAGATGGTGTTCACCATGGTCCTCCATCTGACCTCGCTCCTCTTCTGAAAAGCTCCTTTTCTTCCTTGTATGATTGTGTCCTACGGGGGCCGTACAATGTAAATGTATTCATTCATTCATGGCACAGCCTAATAAGTCTATTGTGACTGGAATAAAAGTGAGATTCCCCGCTCAGAAGAAATTAAATCAGACTATTACACAAGTTGAACTGTTTAACATGTTGAGGAACAGTTGAGGAGTATTTTGGATTCTGCAGCTTTACTCGCTGGGCTTTTCCTCTCAGATCTACACTAAAATGCAGGCGCAATTTTGGGATATATCTTGGGATAACTTATCTTTGGGATAACCATACTTGTCAAAGTCCTTCTCTTTTGATCTTGTTTTTACTGTCCTTAATGTAAATATTAGGGTTGTGGTTTGTAGATTTTGGCCCAGTAATTAATTAAATTCCTGAACACTACTTGAGCAGCGTGTGTAAACAACAATAGCGTAATCGGCTTACTTACTTAAATTGCTCTAAACTGCTCTTTCCTGTGTCCCCCCTCCACAGTTCAGAGAAGAGCCAGCTGAAGTGGGCGGGGCATCGCCTGGAAACAGATGTGTGTGTGGCGGGTCACCAGGAGCCCGACCCGGACGCCATCCAGAACTACGTGAAGAAGGTGAGTTTAGGGTGAACCCGAGAACCACACACACAACACACGCATGCATAACAACACCTTCTATACAATCTCTTTGCAAGATCTCACTATGAATACAAAAATTATCAGAATGGGTATTAGTGTTAAAAGAAACACAGCCAGCTTGTCTTTGGCATGAATTAATGCATACACGAATGAATGAATGAATGAATGAATGAAGGTGCAAACTTTTTCTTCTTCTCTTGACTTCGACTATTCAGCGTCCCTACAATGGGAAATGAAAATGCGCTCTATTGAAGAGATTTGCATCTGAACAGCCGAGCAGTACAAAGGGAAACGTGATTGGATGAAAACGCAGAGTGCCAGGGAGTATAATGTGATAGGCTCCGGCAGCAGGGCATGAATAACCAATCAGATCCTAGATAAGAGCTGCCGCGCCGTATGCCGAGTGACGGGCAGCTGTGTGTCGTAGGTGTGTGGCAGGGAAAGGCTTTTTTTTTACATTTGTCTATGAATAAAAATCAAGAGATCTAGCCCACCCACTTCCAAACCACCCATTACCACACAATCTATTATTAATCTGTTCCCAATCTGTTTTATTAGGTTTTTATTTGGGCTTTCACAAGAAAAATATTCCTGGGTTTACAAGTCCGAACATCAAGTCTAATAGGTCTGCGTACAATACATTTATTTTATTCATTAAGACATTAAAATAGAAGTGATTTCCTTTGTTTCACCATCGGCTGTTGGTGTGTGATTGTCTGTGTTCGTCTCGTGTGTGTGTGTGTCTCGACGTTTGCGCACG
Source organism: Merluccius productus (assembly GCA_027122695.1). NCBI lineage: Eukaryota > Metazoa > Chordata > Actinopteri > Gadiformes > Merlucciidae > Merluccius > Merluccius productus. The sequence continues at coordinate 8,170,534 of JAOPJI010000092.1, forward strand.
TGTGTGTGAGGAAGGAGTAGATTGTCAATCGTGGAAAGGTAATGGGAAAAAGATGGGTCTCATTATTGTTCAATGGTAGTTTGTATGTTGATTTCTCTCTGTCGAGCCTGTCAGCCCAAATATCAACTGACAATTAGCTATGCAGGCTCTGCAGGGAGCGGGCAGGCACGCACGCAGACACACACACACACACACACAAACACACACACTCACATTTTGCGCACACACATGCACTCGCTAAGATAATGAGGTCCTTTTGTCATTTGAATATTTGATCTTCGTGGATGATTAGGTTAGCTGTTGTTTTGCAGAACAACTCCTCTGCATACATCAGTGTGTGCGTGTGTGTGTGTGTGTGTGTGTGTGTGTGTGTGTGTTTGTGTACGTGTATAAATGAAGTGTTTCAAAAATGCGCCGACCGGTATGTAAATTAGCTTGCAGAAGCTTGAAGAAGTATAGGAGAAATACATCACAGGTAAGACATGTTGGATACATTAGAGGGACGTATGCCGTGTATAATATGCATGGCATTCAAATCAAGGCTAGGTTAGCTTGAGGGACAGGATAGTGTCGTGGCTAGGGGTGTGTTCCGATCCCCAGCCGAAAGGTACGGGGGTTCGATCCCCGATGTCTGCAGCACAGCCTAACCTGTAGGCATCCTTTAGCAAGATGTTGAACCCCTACCGGCTCCTTAACGACGTGCATCTCAATTCTGTCACTTTGGATACAGGCATTTCGTAATTGAATATAAACTGGCGGTAATGAGGTTTGAGTTCTCCTTGTGTGGCGTGTTCTCCATCAGATCCAGGATGTGTCGGACCAGGGCGTGATGTTCGTGGGCTTTCTCCAGCAGCCCGGTGGGGGGCCGTGCTTCCTGGGGCCCTGGGACCCCGAGGACCTTTCCTCGCTGCACTCTAGCCCCTCCCCCATCCACCGCCACACCTTCAGCTCTGGCAGCAGCCCGTCGGACCCCGCCCAACCGCCCCGCCGCGTCTCGGAGGAGGAGGAGCCCGAGCCCGAGCCCAAACGCGCGCCTTCGGATCGGCCCGGGATGAGCCCGGAGGACCGCTGCCGGTCCCCGACGGGCGAGACCGACCTCGACCTCGACTCGCCCTCCCCTTCTCTGCCGGGGCAGAACTGTACGCCCGCCTCAGAGGAGTCCGACGCGCTGACCCCGAACCACTCGACCTACCCGACGACGACGACGACGAAACCTCGAGACCCCCACCGGGCGGAACCGGACGCAGACGGCGGGGTCCAGCACCACCTCTGCGGAGAGGTGGCGAAGGCCTCCCGGGGCCTCTGCCCGCTCGCCGCGGAGACCCCGGCCCCAGTCCCGCCACCGGGGGACCGCCGCAGCCCCCCCCCGGGGACCGGGAGAAGGAGGACGGAGCGCCGGCCGTCGGACCCCGCGGAGAAGCACCTGGCCTCGCCGCTGCTGGAGCGCCGTCGCCGCGTCACGGAGGCCAACGGCAACGGGGGTCACCAGGAGAGCCGGGGGAACGACAGAGTGGCGGCGGCCGGCCACCACCACAACAACAACCACATCTGGAACAACGAGAGTCCGGAGAAGGAGAAGGACACGCCGCCACCGCTGGGAGAACACACGCTGGGCCGTGAGTAGATGAGTCGCACCGTGTTTTTTGCTCAGCTACCTCCAAGGTCTCCGACGGTAGCCAACGGCAACCCTCTGAATGGGAAAGAACACTCATGACTTCTGGGAAATTATTAAAATGCTAAATTAATTTAGAAATGCCAATCCCTATTTTTGCTCATCCAGTTTCTAACCATCCAGGGGAATTTCCACCTCTGAAGCCAGATTTTACTCAAGGCCTTTGTTGGTAATTTGTTTGTGTGCGCATGTGTGTGTGTGCGCATGTGTGTGTGCGCGTGTGTGCGTTTGCGTGCACAGGGACGCAGCTCTTCGCCCTGTACAACCACACGGGGGAGCTGGAGAACTCGTCCCGGTTCTACTCGCTCCGGGTGCCGCTCTGCGTGCAGAAGGAGGCGGGGCTGACCACGGAGGTCGACGCCCACTGGCTGGACCACATGACCCAGCACTTCACCAGCGGCGCTCGCCTCATCGACGGCTTCTTCCACCTGGCAGACGACAACGGTACAGATAGTAAAACGGAGACAAGAGACACAGTGGGGCTGTCGTAAGGGAGTGCGTTCTAGACTCGCAGCCAATGGCGTCGAATGGCTGCCTCGGGATTTCTGAGGTGTTGCTATCCAAACATTTTTGTTGAACGGCATTTGCGGGGATGGTGTCTGGCGACGCAAGATTTCAGGCCAATGATAACGATTGCGATTCTGGAGATTACTTGGTGTAATCGTGAGCCAAAACGTTATTGTCCCATCAACACAAAATCCGGTTGGGAACAACAGTCCAATGAGATGAAAGCCTCAGAATTGCCCAGGCTGGAAGTGTATGTTTCTACAGTAGAGGACAATGCGCTTGGGCGCTATGGGCTGTAAATCCAGGCTTACTGTGCCAAGTCCCTGTTCATCAGCCACGGCGTGACACAGCCTGAGCCGCGAGGGGAGGGGGATCAATTGGCAGAGATTGGAATGGAATTGAACTTTTCAGAAATCTCATCCAAATCATACGCGTCCTGTCCATCTCAAACGCATCCCCTCCCTCCGCCCCCCCCCCCCTGCTCTTATCACCATCTCTCTCTCCTTCGCTCACACACACACACTATCACTAAACCTGTCCCTCTCCCTCACACACTCTTATCGTTCACTCTCTCTCCATTTCCCCTCACACACTCTATCACACTCTCCCCCCCCCTTCAAACGCTATCATTATGTCTCTTCCTCACACACTCTATCATCCACCTCTCCCACACACATGGACACACACACTCACACTCTCTCTTATCTCTCTCTCCCCAGACAGCGGGATGTCGTCCGTGGACAGTGTGTTCATCTTCCAGAGCGCCGCCGAGGAAACGTCGGTCACCTCCTACGACGCCATCGTGGTGGAGCAGTGGACCGTGGTGGACGTGAGTCCCCTCTTGGGACGACTTCAACGCCCCTCTTGTGTCATTGAACCATTCATCCAATGTTTTTAACGCCGGCTGTACATAAGGACGGTAGAGGTGAGCGAGTAATCCTCCGTCGCTCTCCGTCTCTCGTTTGCCCAGGGTGTGGTGGTGAGGACGGACTACGTCCCTCTACTGCAGTCTCTGGCTCCCTACGGATGGAGGCTGATGTGTGTGTTGCCGACGCCCGTCGTCAGGACAAACAGGTGAAGAAGACCTCCGACTCCGCAGCTAAAGAACGTCGACTTTTATTTGATCCCAATCCGGTCCCATATGGCTGTGTATCCTTTCTGTGAATGTATCTCAATTACCACAAACATCTGAGAGAACAGGGAATTTTTGTTTTTGGTAGTAGTACTGCCTACTTAATAACGTCAATGGCGCTCCACTTAAAGTTATTTTGACATCTTGGATGCGTTTGTTGTCTTAAGATGTGGGCGGTGTATTCCTTTATAGCCTCGCGCAGTGCGCGGAAAGGTAGAGAGATCTGACTAATCACCATCGCCGCTCGGGCGGCTTTGAAATGCGCGGCCCCCCCCCCCGGCTGCGAACAAACACTTTGTTATTTGATGAGAGGCTGCTTCCCCGCGTCTCGTAAACTTTTCCACATCGCCCGCCAACCTTTCCGACGGATGGGGCGGCGTCGACGATGCGAGCAGCGACGCTAGCGCCGCTGCTCTGCAAATCATAACATGACAGGAGACGGTATTAAATCACAAAAGGTGCTGCCCTCATCATCTTCTTCTTCTTCTCTCTCCCAGCGACGGCAGTTTGTCAACCAAGCAGATCCTGTTCCTTCAGAGGCCCACGCTGCAGCGCAAGAGGAAAGACTTCAAGGTGCGTTCCAAGCGATCTCACCTTGTCCGCCACCATCTGTCGCCGTCTCCTTTAGGCGGCGTGTCGCCTGGGAGGGGCCATTAGACATCAGTCAGGTGGCTAAATATGGGATGTACAGGAGACGATACTTTTTGGGTTTTGTCTTCCATCTAATAATAGACAAGTAGCCCGTTGCCTGTGTGCGCTGTACACAAGACCTAGGCATCAAGGAGCGAGGCTTTGTTCTGTGTTGTCAGGTGTCTAGAGAGCTGGGGAAAGGGAGAGAGAGAGGAGGAGACGGGTGTGAAGAGAGGAGCCATGTCAAACGGAGCTGCTGTGTTTCAGATGCTGAACCTCCGGGGGCGCAACAAGGCCAGGAAAAACTACGGCGGCGAGACGCCCGAGAAGGAGAGGGAGAGCACGTCCCCCGTCTCGGAGAGCGAGGTGGACGAGCTGCTGAGGGACACGAAAGAGGAGGAGGAGGAGGAAGAAGAAATGGAGGAGGAGGAAGAAGAGGAGAGGAAGGAGGAAAAGAGCGAGGGAACGGGCACCTGGGAAGGTGAAGAGGAACATCAAACAGATCCCTCCCCGCCGCCTCCTCCGTTGGAGGGAGGCGGCGTTTCCGGCGGCAACCAGGAAGAGGAGAGCGCCGAGGTGGACTGGGTCCCGACGGCCAAGCGAGAGAAGAGCGTGAGATGGACGGACGTGTGTCAGAGAGCGGACGGCGAGGCGGAGGAGGAGATGAAGACTGAGGATCGGATCAAACCGCAGCTCAGCGAGAGAGCACTCTTCTCTGGGGTTTGCTGAAAGAAAACCCTGAGGGAACAGAGGGGGGTTTTAAAATGGTCTAACCCTTTTAAAACAAAAAAATCTTTTGAGAGTTATGTTTGGTCTATTATTTTATCGGTGGCCATTGCCAGTATGCTGTTTCTGTAGTGCTGTGGCTAATGGCTTACATCTGGGTGAGTGTTAGCACGTGAACCCTTATCTGAGGTTGTAGCCTAATAGCGCCCCTGTATATGGTAATTACTGTTACACTGCTTTGGGTCAATGTTGCTTATTTAAAATCACACTTCTTTTAGGACTATCTGGATGTGGCACAGAGTAAAGCAGGTTTCCTGTCCAAGCCTTAAGTTTTCCGTTCCCCAAACCCCTGTTGTTTTACCTCATCTAGGACCATAAAAAATAAGGGAGTACTGATGTCACGGGAACCATATTTTTATATGCGAAGCATATTATTTAGAAAGGAATATAACGCTAAATCAGAGACATGTGGAAACAGTGGCTGTGTTACATTTGTGAGTTTATTGGCGTCATTGGAGAAATTAATTGATTTCCGGCTCAGGTAATGTCGGCCGAGTGAACTAGATGTCAACAGATTATTTTTTTTTGTATTGCTTATTTCCTGAATACCTGTGTTATGTGTACGTGGTGTAAAAACATCTTTAAATAGAGGCACAGGTGTCAATAAAACATCCTTGAAGAAAAAGTGAAAAAAATGAACCCCCATTTTTTTTCACATTATAAAGCTGGGCAGTTTATTCCACATCCGCGATGATCATTTGTGGCGATAACTCAAAAATGAGCTCCACAAACATGATTCTCCCCCCCCGCCGAGAGAGGGCGGGGAAGTATAACCTCCCGCCCGTCACTGAGGGGCGCTCGCTGAGCCCAGCCAATCAGGGAGCTCCTGGCGCTTCCATTAAGGTGCACCATGGGATACTCGTGCCCACCTGAAATGAGAACCCATTTGTGTGTGTACAGGTGCATGATTGGACGGGGGGGGGGAGAGAGAAGATGTATGTGAATGTGTGCAAACAAGCGTGACAAGGAAAAAAAAAAAGGTTGTAGGGCATAGGCATTTCAATGTGTGTGTGTGGGGTAACAAAATGAGGCTATTCGCCGGTAAGTGGAAGATATTCCATTTTCTCACTAAAAATGGGCCGACTGATGCGTTCAGTCAGACAAACAAAAGAAACCTTCCCGGCAACTTGACACCTGTTAAAATCTTTACTCGCACAAAATATAAATACTCCTCAGTCTTTTCAAGCACTGTACAAAATAAAGTACACAAGCATCATTATACAACATGATTGTTTTTCTGAAAAACCCTTAAAAACATTTTGCACAATATCACATTTCTGAGGTATTTAAAAGCAAGGAGAGATAAGAGACTTAAAACGTAACCGGCAGACATTTTGCACAGTGTAAAATGTCTAAATGTGTTAAAAGAATCCAGGCTGTTTATTATCCACCACACTCGAGAGTCCTATGGGCTCAAAGTCGGCTCCCCTGCTGCATTGCAGGTCAATAAGTACATCTACTCAGTCAGTCAGTCTTCAGCCAAGCACAGCCTTGCATGGGTGTTTGTGAGTCTGGTCAGCCTGCAACACCATCGACTGAATCCAGAAAAGAAGGCCAACTCCCTGGGTGTTCAGTCTCGCTCAATGTATTAGGGTGCAAGTGCTTACTCTGTTCAGACTCTCTTCACTTACAGGCATATGCATATATATATATATATTATAGAGCGAGTTTGTGCATTTACAGTAATGGCACGGCAGTCTTGCAATAGTTTGACATCCATGTTGTAATATTGCATCCTCGGCTGGAACACCACGATCGGGATTTAAATTTAAAAAATGTAAAAAATGATATATATATATATAGGGCAAGACTCAGTGGGTTCTCTGCCCTGTGGGATTCTGGGAGTCTGAGTTCTAGGGGGGGGGGGTGTGACTCTACCACCACTTTTCGAAGAGGATCCTGTCCTTGGGCAGGCCCAGGTCCGTGAGGGCCTCGGAGATTGCTTCGATAAACGGCGGGGGTCCGCAGAGGTAGCACAGCGTTTTCTGGGGGTCCACGTGAGCCCTCAGGTCCGCCTTGGTGATCCTCCCACCTGGGGGAACAGGGAGGTGTGGGTTGGGGTCGGTGATGATGATGCTACATGCAGACTGACAGGGATGGACAAACAGTCCCCCAATCTGACAGTTACTCAATCAAGAACAAAAGCGATGGCAACGTGCATCCGCAGCAGGATGTGTTGCACTGTTATTTCCAGCCACAAAATCAATTACGTTCCAAAGCCTCTTCACAATGACAAAAACAGCTGCTTTCCATCATGCTCAAGAGCCCTTTGGCAGGAGACGGGGCCAGGACAGTGTAGTGGGGCTCGGCTGTTTGATGCGTAACCCCCCCATCCGCTCCTTCATGACATGCATCCGAGTTTACTATAAGTCACTTCCGATAAAAGCATCTGCCAATAACTAAACAGTGCAAAAACCCTTACAGGGGCTCAATTCGGTAAGCTTTCAGCCAGCACCAATGGCTCCCTGCCCTTGCACTGCTGGTTTCTCTGGAAGCAGAGGCTGGCCCCGGTCCATCCTTGGACGGGAGACCGGAGCCGTGTCCCAATTCAGGGGCTGCATCCTTCGAAGTACGCATTTGAAGGCCGAATACGTCACAACGCGGCGCGAAGGCTGTCGCGATTCGAAGGCTCCTTCAAAGGCAGCCTTCAAATGCGTCCTTCTTTTCCCTCTTTTTGGAGGACGCACCGCAACTATCCTTCGCGGCCTCGCATATCCCAAGATCCTTTGCGCGCCGCTGTTCAGAGGCGGGAAAATAACAATGGCGACACCAATCGGCGATGAATTTATATTTAAATGTAATAAGTATTGGGTTTATATTTAATTACTTTTACTTATTACTACTTATACTTTCACTAATTACTTATATTTTATTACTTTTATTATCCCTGCTTTATTTCCAGACTGTAAAAGTGCAAACTCTAGTTAAACGATTGGATTGAATAAAGAGCTACGTTTAGGATTATCACTATTATATATTATACTTCATTATCATCATTATTATGATCATGTTTTGCTTTATTAGAACCCTTCTGTCTGTTTTTCAACTGACGACAAACTGACGGCTGGTGACGCAACCAGGAAATGCTTCAAAGGCTCATTTAACAACGGTTGATGCGCCCTTCGAAGGTCCCTCAGAAGGAGTCGCCTTCGAAGGCCGCGTACTTCGAAGCATGCAACCCCTGAATTGGGACACAGCTATGGAGATGGGACACATTTTAATGCTAAATAAAGCCTTACTTGTGAAACTTGAGAGTAAAGTTCTTGTAGTCGTTGTAGAAAGAACCAGTGGGGGCAGACAGTGGATTCAACCCAATACAATCTGTCATGGACAGGGGGAGAGGGACATTATAGTGCAAGGGGAGAGAGAGGGAGAGAGAGAGAAAAGGAAGTAAACTTTGTTGTCACAATAGCAGTTAAGCTACTTGTTTTGTAAGGTTCCTCTGAATAAAGATGAAATGCAGGTTATGAGGGAGCCAGTAGGGGTTAGGCATCTTGCTCAAGGATGCTTACAGGTTAAGAACATTGAGGATTGAGCCCAAAAGTGAAAAAAGAAGGTATGTATTCTGCAAAACGAATTGTAAACAAATGCATATTTACTGGTAGAAAGTCCAAAATACAATCCTTAACAAAAACAAAAAAAATGTGCCTGCTGTTGCTGTAATTCACACAAATTAATTAATGTCATTGCAAAAGTAACATACATAAGTTGATACATAATATGCTTTCCACTATTACGTAAGATTGGTCTTTTGAAACAGGCAGTGCATGTGCCTTGAAAACCAACTGTGGTGTAGCATGCAGCAGACTTTGCTGATGCTGTGGAAATTCCACCCCATTGCCGTCTGTATTTTGGAAAATGTAAACCACAATGAATAACACAACGTTTGGCATATGACTCACTTTAATGTTCATGTTAAGTCCAAATGACCCAGTAGTCGTGACCAAAAGGGAAGCCCTTTTCTGATTTGCTGCAATATCCAATGTGAATAACCAGCTTGCTGCCAACATTGTTAGGTAGCCCATTTCATATTTCATATTATTAGACCAGCAAAATCTAAAAGGCACAACCTATCAAGAAATGCACACATTTTTAATCTGTGCAGACTGCAGTGATCACTTAAATACTATTCAAATACTTGTACTGGCTTAAAAAAAGTATCACAAAGTAACAATAGGGTTAACACCTACTGTTCGAATTCGAGGTGAAACAGGGGGTTCAGTTACACTTTCAAATAAATCCTACTTGAGTGACGCCCAGATGTCCATACAGTAATGTACCTGTGACAACGGCGGGGTCGATGGTGAAAGTGTCGTTGGCTGGGTCGATGCGTCCCTTCTTGTAGTACTGCTGGCAGAGGGACAGGGCGGTGCCGTTCACCCCCACACCGTAAACGTAAGCATAGCGCCCCAGGGTGGTGTCCGGCAAGGTCAGATACTGGAGCCAAGGGGAACAAGGGTGACATGTCCTTTAACCTCTTCATCCCGAGACCGCCCAGGCAGACATGCTCCCTCCCGAAATCAAAGACTTCGTAAGGCATTTAAACATGTGAGAAAGTAGTCATGTCATACACCGCTAGAACGATAAGAATCGTTTAGCCTATTATAACAATTTTTAGCTAAATGAAACACAATTCCAACCCCAAACAAAATAATGAGCAAGAGTTATGTATTTTATCAATAGCAATCTTTTTCTCAACATGTTATCTACATAACCTATACATCATATGAAAGCTGGGACTCTGCTGATTCCAGTAGTCCAAACTAGATCACTCTGTGACCCAAACAATCATAACAATCAAAACAATCAAACACAACTTTGATGTTTTTGTCATCAAAGTTTTGTTTGATCACTTAAAACCATCATAAACAGATAATACAGTGTCTGGCAACATTTTGAACCCTCCCAATCATGTTTACAATCATGTATAGTAGGTAAGAGAGGGTTTCACAGGAAATAGGTCCACTGCCTTCAATCGGAACACACATTTATTTTTGTATCACTTTACCGCCATCTAGTGGCCGGATGGTGCAACTGCGATGGTTGGGCCTGGTGTCATTCAACTCTATTGTCCCTGACCTTTCAATAGACAGGTCAAATGTTAAAATTGAACAATTGGTTCTCTAGATATTCACCTGTCTGTGTCTATCATGTTCGTATTGTAATTTTTGCGTTGGTTTGCATTGGATTTACTGAAAATCTCTACTAAAACCTTTCTATTTTTGCTCTACTTCACTTCAAATCCAGACCCAGGCCCTCATCCAATGTTGTGCTATGGACCTTTAGTGATATAGGGCTGCCAACTGATAACGCAGTAGGTGTTATTCACACTAAAACATGACATTTATTTCAGGTGGAAATTAAATCTTCCATTTATTCTGTGTTCTAGCTTTATTAACTCTGATACAGTAGCATCCACAATGAGTATTTAACCTCACAGGTGTTATTTTTCTTTTGGTACCAAGATTAACTTCAAAGCCCTTGTAGTTGTGGATATATAGATTTGGGTATGTTATTTTCAGCAAAAACCTGAGAAATAGGCATAGTGATTAAAAGGTTAAAGTTGAAGTATGAATTACAAGCAAGAAGAGAACAAAACAATACTTGCCAGCTGCAAAATCTCATACCGCTGAATCGTGCATTCGAATATGCGCCCGCCTAGCTGTGAAAGATGTGAAAGTGCAACAGTGCAAAATATATGTTCATTCATACATGTATCATTCAAATCTGTTAAATACAACCTATTATCAGTTTGCATAAGTAATGTATTGACAAGTGATGTGTTATCATGTCCCCACATAACATTGTATGCTACATTACTCATTTTTACCAACATCATAGCCAGGCAGAGGCTCTTTTACTTGTTGGTATGACATTACGCAACACAAGATTTCTAAACCCACACCACCGCTCAGTTGTGCAATATGACAGACTTGAAAATATGGCCACTTTCTTGGATCATAGGGTTTCTTACTGCCAGATTTCTCACAATGCAGCTCTAAAGGCCTCGGAACCGGTTGGAGGCTGTTTGTGTCTTCCGTCCTCTGGGACCTTATTAACGATGACTAAACCACTCAGACAGGGCACACTATGATGAACACATCACACACACACACACACACACACACATACACACTAACCTCCATTTTAAATGCACCCCTTCTCATTAATAGACAAACGCATAATAGACAAATGAGGACAGAACAACACGGGTGCAGCATTATCCGAGACACCCATAGGACCTGACACGCGCACCCATGCGTGGGTACACCGCCATCTATGACAAAAGGGAGGGACAAAAGGCAATACATCTATTTGGAGTTGTCCACACATATATAAAAACACAAAACGCTTCAACTCCCATTCAAAATGACATAACTGTCAACACAACCAATGCATACAACCAACAGATGAAGGAACATCAGATACCCTAAAGCTTGCTGGATGCAAATTCCCTCTCATTTTGTCAGTCGTGTCTTTGATTTCTTGCACACACTGCATGTACACGTCAAACATATGAGCAATCAGGTTTGCGCACTCATACTAAAATACTAAAAAATAATACTACGGTTTGATGATTACAATAAGAAGGGTCACAGGATCATAGGGTGACAGAAATCAAGATAGAAGATAGGAAATGAGACATAAAGAGAGATTATTTTAGAGGAGATCTGTTCTGTTCTGTTGGGTAGGACTAGGTGTTGATATCCCTCAATAGATTAAAACTTAAGGCACATATGAGACTCTGTGGAGTTCAAGTGAATGATGGCATCCTTCGGGTTGTCAAGTGTGCGCCCTCCTTCACCAGTGTTTCGCTGACTGACCCACGACACCTCCAGAGGGTTCAACAGTGAGACCCAGCATCCCAGGTTCGCTCCCTAGATGCCTTCAGCTCACTTGAAGGCCCAGGTCAGATCCTTTCTCTTCATCCACAGCCACTGGCTTCCCTTCTCAGCAGCCCTAGAGAGGTCCTTGACTGCCTGCCTGTGGGCCTTCCCTCGCAC
>JAOPJI010000092.1:8182364-8194864 GCA_027122695.1 Merluccius productus
AGCTGAAACTGAAATAGATCCGTTCATAGTGGACTGCAATTAAATAATCATGCACAACTAGGCTAAATCGTGTTTTGATGCTGAAAACTCAGTTTTTCAAGCAATGAATGTATGAATGAATGATGAATGAAGATGAGGGCACCAAAACAATCTATTTTCATTCAAGTCAAGTCACTTTTATTTTTATAGCGCATTTAACATGCAGAGTGCAACCAGGTGTTGCAGGCTAATTAAGCCCACAACTCGGAGCTGAACTATAACATGTAATCACAGCTCCAAGTAGTTCGCAAAGTTTCATTCATTCCTTCATTATTAGATTAGACGTCTTTAACATCGGACATCAACTGACTTTAGCTAGCATGACTGACTGACTTTAGTGTTTGCCGCAGACGTAAACAAATTTAGACGCCGGGTCCCACAGCTTCCCATCGGGATTCTCTCTTCTGATTGCCTGGAGCCACAAACCCCTTCTTTTCCCTTCCCTTTCTTTTTGTGGTAGCATACTAAATCGCAAATCAGTATTTTTGTTGTTGTTAGCATTGCAAAATACAACACAGCAGCTTTTAGGCATGGTGCCTGCTCATGGAAGTAGCCTACTGTTCTGTCAACAGTAGTAGCAAAGTGCCTACTTCCTTCACCTAAAAGAGGGTGTGGACGTTCTGGGACTCATTAGCATATTGCTTGTGACGTTTAACTGTTCTCATGTATAGTTAACTGATCGTCGAATCATGTTTTTTTCTTTTTTTTTGCTCATTGATCCATATTCTCATTTGCGACATTGGCGGTGTTCAAAACAGACCGCCGCCGAACGGCGGCCGCCCCTATTATTTTCTATGTACACCCCCATACCGGCGGCGGGCCGGCGGCAGCGACGGGCCGCCCCGCTACACATCAACTTGCAGCTTTTCTTCTGCTCCGGAGACGACTATATTCCTGTTGACGCGCCGCAGCGCGTCACTTGGCGGGGCGGCACTTGTGTCATACTCTTTACACTTGTGTCATAGACGCGCCACAGCGGCAGTGTGTTTTGCACTTGATTTTATACAAAAATAGGCTATATATCATGATGTATTGGGAGAAATAAACTATATGTAAAATCAGACATTCAGCACCGCCTATAGCCCGAATGGAATGATCCTGTGTGTGCCGAAGATTCGACTACGAGATTGGCAGTCGAATCAGGCTCCTTCGATCGAATCGTCGAATAGTCGAATATTCGGGGTCACCCCTACATTACTCCTATTCATGCCTCGCGCCACTGGCTTCCAATTAAAGGTACACTGTGTAGAATTTTGTGGCATCTAGTGGAACAGACTTGGCAGAAATTGAATATAATATTCATTAGTATGTTTTCTTTTGTGTATAATAATACAATTATTACAACAACAAAAAATCTACAAAACACTTTAAATAGGAATAATGGCTTTAAAATTATGTTACTTGCCAACTAAAGATAATCATGGTCAGGGATAACCTCCAGGGCAGACACCTCTACAGACAGCCTGTCCCGCCACGGAGCACCACGGCCTCCAGCCCATTCTCCCCACGATGTCACCCACCCCCAGGCAAATGTTGTGCAGGACGGCACATGCTGTTATGACCTGCAATGTAAAAACCTTATTCATTAATTGTGATTCACTTCAGTAGCCTACTCAAAGGTAAAGTAGAATTCTGTTGTGTGATGATGTATCTGAGGAACAAAGGTGTGGTGCACCTCCAGCGCTTGCAAAAAGATGGCCCGGAACCTGGTCTTCATCATTCCAAAGGCATGCTCATTGATTGAGCGTGCCCTGCAATGATGGCCATTGAAGCGCTGGGGTCCCACACCTTGCAACGGCCGCTTGTAGGGAGTGATGAGGGGGAGTGGATGCTGGAGGCACGGGTACCTGCCGTCTGCGAGGATAAAGTGCCCTGGAGGAGGGTAAACAGCCTGTCTGTACAGTGGGCTGTGCCGTAGTACTCTGGACTCGTGCACGGACCCCGGCCAGCCCACGTACACGTCCACAAAGCATCCCTGATGGTCACAAACTGCCTGTAAAATAATTGATGAAAACAGTTTCCTGTTCAGGTAGCAGTGAACATCAGGGCCGCTTGGTGGCTTGATCCTGATATGGCAGTCGTCGATCGCTCCAGCAGTCTTTAAAAAGGCTCTGTGTCTTGCCAGCCCTGCAAACCCACAAGTTACTGCCACCAGGTCTTCTGCGGTCTTTGGGAAGTGGATGACCTTGTGGCGAATGGCCACCACCTCCCCAGTAACTCGGTGGACGATACTGTGGACAGTGGAGCGAGGCATCCCAAACACCCTTGAGACCACCCTGTATGATGCCCCACTCGCCAGCCAGAACAGGAACACCAAAGTCTCTATTGTGGCACCCCACCCATGTCTCCGATCCTGGTGGAGAAGGTTCAGCAGCACTGCCAGGGACTCTCTGCTCAGCCTGAAGTCCTGCCTGGTGTCGCCATGGTTGAAGAATGTGTCCAGGACAGGCACCGCCAGGTTGATCCTGCAGTACAGGGGTCTGGTCTGGATTGGGAAAAGGAGGGGAAGAACAGGAGAAGAAAAATTGTTAATTAAACAACAGCTACATAATTTTAGTTAATAAGATAATTCCAGTTAAGTAATTCCAAGATAATTCTAGTTCATTTTAGAGCTTTGATAGATAATACTAAGCCTGTTTATTGACCCACTTATCAGTCTATCAGTCTTCGCAATGTAGTTTTGATGATTTGTGACAAAATAATATTAAATTAAGGTCAGGGTTCTTTAACTATTAATGAATTGTTCAGGTTATATGGCATTATGAGCCGATCTACAGTTTATATGTCTAGCATTAACGTAATGTATTGGTATGTTATTTACCCCTAACTGTTAACTAGCTAATAATGATAATGATAACATAATGGTAACATTACTGTGGGTTAAAATAACAGGTTTACCTCTCGGTCCCCTGTCCGCAGATATACGAGCTGGTGGAGATGGAGCCACTTCTCCCCTTCCTCCATCAGCAACGCAATTAAAAATAAAATAAAAAATGTTTCAGGAATTTCCATCTTCTTTTTTTCTTATTTCTTATTTCATCTTTTGGGACACAGCTTTATTCTTTCTTCTTCTTTCTTTATTCTGCTGTGTCACGGCTGGTGACGCAGCTGGTGACGCAACCAGGAAATGCTTCGAAGGCTAGACCGTCTCATTTAACAACGGTTGATGCGGCCTTCGAAGGTCCCTCAGAAGGAGTCGCCTTCGAAGGCCGCGAAGGCCGCGTACTTCGAAGCATGCAACCCCTGAATTGGGACACAGCTCGGGAGAGGGCCGGTCATTTGTACATTTTGTTTCCCTCCCAACACCCGCGGCCGCCGGCGTTTACTCACGGCGGGTTATGAGCGGCGTGTCCCGGTCGTCGCCGCCGTCACTCGGCTCCGTGACGCGCAGGTCGCAGGAGAACGTGCGCGGGAACTCGCGGCACACCTCCGTGATGGTGTCCTGCGGAGAGCGGCACAGAAGAAACCGTGGTGGTTGGTTCCCGTCCCCACAAGTTCATTGGCGCATTCACAATCTTAACACTATTCCAAGATGACGTGCCTTTGCCGTGACAAATTGTAAAAACAACGGCGGGGGAACGTCAAGTTCTGGGCCCGCATCTCGCTCCCTCAACTGTGGAAAGGAAATAAATGACACCGTTCCGCCGTTGAGGCAGAACATTGCATTGATTGGAGATTGTTTGGAATTACTTTTAATTATTACTTTTTGGGGGGGAAATGTTGCTAATACACACACACACCACAAAGCAGTGCGTACTTGGTTGCAAAAACAAAACCATATAGGGGTTCCCTATATCACATCGCAAAGACGGCCGCCATTTTGGGAGCATAGGAGCATTGGAATGTTAGTAGTCATGGTTTTCTGGTCATTGTTTAGTAATTCATCAGGAAATCATTTGTCATTACGGGGATAAGTTGTAGTTTGAATTTTGATTTAGGATTTTACAGTTGTTTACTACAACTCTCTTGAGTCCTCTCAATATGGCGTGAGTATAGCCAACAAAAGAAATCCCATGATGCATTCTGATGTAGAAGCCCGCCCCTGTACCTTGAAGAGCAGCTCCTGCACGTTCTTGGCACTGTAGCAGATGTGGGTGGCGCCTATGTGGTAGTCCCGCCCCCCGGAGGCATGGTGGAGGCGCATGAGGTGGGCGGTGTGCAGCAGGATGGAGTACAGGGGGTTGATGCCCACGCCCCCGGCCACCAGCAGCAGGTTCACCGGCGGGTCGGAGGGCTGCGGGTCGAAGAAGAAGTTGCCCCCCACCCGCATGGCGACGTGGGAGCCCACCGTGCACTAATGGGGGGGGGGGGGGGTTAAGAATCAGATGGGATAGGGAAGGCAACGCGTGGGAGAGGAGAACAACAGGCATACGAGTCGCCCGGAGGCAGTGGTGGTGGTGGTGTAAAATACAGAGCCTTGTTTGGAGAAGGGTTTTTTTCTCCTTCTCTTTGGTTTGATAGGAGGCATCTCTTCTCTAAGAAGTCAAGTCTGAGAAACCGGTGGAGCGACCGCTCTGGATCCAATAGGTGTAACTACATCTCCCTCTAGCCA
The DNA here is from genome assembly GCA_027122695.1 of Merluccius productus. Taxonomy (NCBI): domain Eukaryota; kingdom Metazoa; phylum Chordata; class Actinopteri; order Gadiformes; family Merlucciidae; genus Merluccius; species Merluccius productus. The sequence goes on from JAOPJI010000092.1 coordinate 8,186,956, forward strand.
GCTAGCCTCGAGAGAACAACATGGTGAGAAGAGGCTTTCAGATGCCATGGGGATGTGCTTCCAAGTACACACACGCACACACACACACACATATATATATATATATATATATATAAATATATGCAAGTGCAACAATGCACGCTGTGTGCTTATGCTTCTCGGGGACCATGGTGGGCTTTTTGATGTCCAAAAAAAGCAGCAAATAGGCTTCTGCATCCTTTTTGGAAACACAAACACGCACACACACACACACACACCTTACTGACACACTTCTTACTTCTCACTTCTCGTTATTAGGGGCCGACAAAACCGTTACAGCGAGTCAGAGAGATTATAAGCCACTGTGGTTAAAAACAAAGCTTTCCATTTGAAACAGCCGGTACGTTTCCAGTGCAAGATATCAGCCGTTTAACTTGAACACTGCACTTACAAAAGTATTTTTTATTTATTTTTTAAATTGACTCCTTGAACCTTTCCATACCGCTGAGTACAATTGAGTGTTAACGGACATTCATCTCAACCAGCCCCTGCGGCGGCGGCGGCACCACCACATAACCCTTGACGGTTGGCCGAACATTATTCCACTTCCCCTCCGCTGGCCGCACAGTGACCCCCGAACGACATCCCCCGAGCTGCTCTCTTCCCCGCCGCCGTCTCAATCATTCGCTTCTTCTTGCTCACCGCGTGTCCTCGCCGCCGCTGATGACTGGCTGATGATCATCAGTTACATCTGATGGTGTCAAACGCTCCCCTGCCATCTGCTACACACGCACGCGCGCGCACACACACACACACACACTTCTACCGCCTCTTCAAAACCTTGTACTTACTGCCTGTCAGTGTCTGTTCACTCTCTATATGCCTATTCTGTCTCTCTCTATTTCTCTGTTTTGCACACACGCACGCACACACACACACACACAATGTGTACGTTACAGGTAACTAGTGATTGAGAATTCAGAGATTAAACCTTTATCGTCGTTGTTTTTCTGCCATATATTAGCAACCATTGGTTTTAACCATTGGTGCAGTCTTCTACAAAAAAACCAACATTTGACCCGAGTGTCAATCCAGACTTATTCATTAGCATAGTTGGACACCTTGTGCCGATGCATTGCAAATCAACAAGCCACTTCCAAATCGCCTACTTGACTTTCCGTGTACTCTCACTTAGGGATGCAAGAAATACCAAAAAAATGATACTTGAATACACGGTCAAAGTCTCAGCAGCGAGTACTTGTGTTGTAGCCCCCTTTTTTTTTGCCCACCTAATTTACTCGTATCAAAGTCAGTTTTATTCAGTATTTTATGCAGTCCATGTGCGTTACACCCACACCGGAGCTCGGCTGGCCAAGCGGTTCTTGACCTGCTTTTTACTGTTGCGGAGCGAGCTAAACACTGATTTTAATGTTTTATCCATTGGGGACATTTTGAAATGTGACCCATCTAGTTGAGTAGCGTTTAAGTAGGCTATTGTTGAGGGCAGGGCAGGGTGCTTTGTAATTCGCCGAGTGTAATAAATAAAATATCGACCAAATCGATGAAGCTCTTTAGAGAGGAGTGCTGCTGAATCATACGAGTGATTGCGTCTTTAGTTCACTGCGTCACGTCGCTAATTCAGAGTGTGAATATCCAACATCTTTCTGACAAGCTGCTATTGTGATTTTTTTCAATACACCACCACAGCAGCGCGATGCCGCTATACTCCGCCTACCCGGGGCCAACTACTAAACGTCGGCGAACAAACCTTATTTCATACAGCCTCTCAACAACAATGCAAGACTGCGTAACGGCGAAGGCTTTTGACAATTTAACGATGTATCCTGCTCCAAAAGAATGACTACAAAACGATTTTCGATTACAATATTATATTTGCAATCTTTTATGATTTGCTTGACGAGTACTCGTTCACTCAAGGACAGGTTTGCACCCCTACTTTCACTCGACCGTTATAAAAGTAGATAATGACAACAACATTCACGGAAATGAATACGAGATGAGGGCACCTGGCAGCACGTAAAAACAAACCAGGTAACCGATGACCCTTAAGGGGAAATTTCGAGGGGGGGGGGGGGGGGGACTCACAGCGGTGTGGATCCAGTTTGCTGGCGGGTGCTTGGCGTTTTTGACTGCCAGCTCGATGACGCCCTCACTCTGCAGCAGGCTGGGGCACGAGCACATGGAGAATCCCCCCACCTTCTCCACGCCGGGGATGAAGAAGTCCACCCTGCACACACACAGACACACACACACACACTTTTAGAGGGCTCATGCTTGTTGCCCTGACAACAGATTATACTTTACATGGATTATCATGACAAGAGGAGGAGTGCTGGTTGAGTTCTGCTGAACTCCATTCCACGTCTGGGCGGAGAGAGAAGTACAAACACTGTCCAGCCACAGCTGGCAGCAGTATGGCAATAATAACAATACCTCACAAACATCTATTGTTCTGCTTTTCTTCCCCCGTCTAATTACAAAGTGCAGTTCTGGATAGTTCATGATACAATAAACACAAGCGGTGTCTCAAGTCTGAATGAGGCAAGGCCAGCGTCCTTGGACCTCAGCTTAGAGTGCGCACACACACACACACACACACACACACACACACACACACACACACACAGACACACACACGCGCACGTTGTAGTGATTCTAGAAACTTTGTGGAGCGCAACCAATAAATAGACCTTTCTCGTCTCGTAACTCAGGCGTGGGGAAAACAAACAAAAGCCCAACTACCCGAGCGGGGACGCTCCTGATGACCGGCAGAACCGAGCCGGGCTCCGCGGGGAGCGGCGTTGCAACGCTCAGACGGCTGGAACACAAAGACCTCGCTGTTGCTGGCGAGGAGTGACCGCGGGTCCGCGGCCCTCGGGGGACATATTAAATATGGATCCGCGGCGGAAATATGCACAACATATGTGCCGCCCACACACACTTCATCTAACTGTACTACAGACACACACTTCATCTAACACACATACACACACGCGCGCGCACACACACACACACACACGCGCTCTCTCCTCCCACCTGGAGACAGACAATAAAATGCTCTTCCATATTTTGCTTCTGAGAAAAACACCATTCTTTTTTTTATATAAATAAATAAAATCAAGAATTTCCATTCATTATCCGCCGCTGCGGTGACAACGGGCCGACTGTGCCGGGTCTCACCGCCACCGCCCACCCGCAGTATGGCCGGTGTTCACACCACATCTACTAGTCATGTTCCACTCTGGTTAAACAAGGGCCTGCTTGGAGAGCCCAGTGGGCCCAGACTCCATAGTTACAGGAGGTACGCATGATTTGAAATGCACTGACTTTGATTCAAACTCAAATGATAGGTTATTTACAGTCATTTGGCGGCTTTTTATGTACTCTCTTCACCCATTCTTTGTGGCGTGCACACACAAATACTGAATCTATAGTGGCGTCAGAAAGGTTCAACAAAATAACTATTCAATGTTCTCGTGCACTGTTCAAAAGCTCATGCAAATTTCTTTACCAATGGGGAAATACAAAAGGTGGAATTACAGCTAACAATGTTAACAATAAGAAATGCTAGTTTAGTTTTTAAACGCACCGAAAACTAATATAATATTGCCCTCTTGTGGTTGACTTGAAGCATGACAAAATAAATGACTAGTCTGTCTAGTACATTAAACTCAATTCCAGTAGATTTTAATTCCAGCTCTGGTTAAAATGTATGCTGGATAGATTGTCCCCCGAACATAAATATCCCATTTACACATTCCCATGCCTATTCAAAACTCACGTGTATACTTACAAAACAAAAACTATTAACTTTCCTGTCATGGTTGTGCTGATTGGTAGCATATACTGGCCATGAAAATGTTTAAACAATGAATTCTAATAATCACCATTGCATTGAATAATCACTAATCAGGTTTTTTTGATGGAACAGCAATAAGGAGATGAGTGGAGGGGAGAGCCGACCCTCATTCACACACTGTTACTAAAAGTACTCACCACTGCCCTGCCTTGAAGCTGAAGTCCGGGTGGACGGACACTCGCAGGCGTTTCACCGTCTCCGACTCCTTTATGATGCCACACACTTCAGCCGGATAAACAACCTAGTAAACAACCAAAACACAATTCATTATTCGGATCACTTACATCGAGCAGCATCGCCACTACCAACACAAAAACAAGAACAACAACTTACATTTTGTCTGAAGTCTTTAGCAGTCTTTTCTAGATGGTCAATTTGCCTTTTGGAAGACATTTTTCTAAGATCAAGAAAAAAAGCAGAGACTTTGGTTTAAAGCATGAACACCCAAAAAGGCATATTATGGGATTAGCAAAGACTCAAACACTCAAACCACTACCTAGTCACACGGTCAGCCAGCTCCAAATAACCTGCAGGTCAATCATTACATGTGTGTGTGTGTGTGTGTGTGGACTGTGGACATGACACGTATTGTGTGTGTGTGTGTATGTGTGTGTGTGTGTGTGTGTGTGTGTGTGTGTGTGTGTGTGTGTGTGTGTGTTTTTGCGATTATCGTGGCAGTCTACAATGGCATTGATGTGCACCAGACCCCCCCTCCCCCCCTACTAACAAAGGTGTGCATATTCCAGATGAAACTCACCTTGTGTTGGGGCAGCAAGACAAAGCCCGGCAGCGGAGCCGGCTGGAGCCTCTCCCCGGCGGGAGGAAACTTCGAGCGGCCGCTCTGAGGACACACGGGGCGCCCATCAAGACCCAGGGAGGACACGACCCCCCCACCCCTTCAATACACTAGGACAGGACAGGACAGGACAGGACAGGAGATTAACAAACCACCACAGTTTTTAACTACTGCTACTACCGCCATCACTGAAACCACTGAAGCCGTGTGTGTTATTCACTCACTGAACTGTTAAGGCGACATTGACGTTTCTACAGATGGACACATCTGTGGGTTTGACGACGACGACGGCGATTCACGATTATTCAGACAGATATGACTTCGGCAGCCGTTTCTATACCCCCTAATACCATGCGTTTAGATGAGATGTTGTTCATATTTTGGTAGCTTGATAAAACGTTTGGTGAAGGTAAGTCGATTGACGATATGACGATGGTTGTGGCCACTACGGTTAGCTTGTAAACGTTATTTTTTTATGACATTTTTATTATTATTATTATTATTATTATTAGACGTTATTGGTTTATGGCGGACATGGCTATTGGTTATATTCTTACCCTATGACCAAAACGTTATTTCAAACGAAGTTCACCATTTGTAGTGTTGGATAACCATGGCATATGTAACCTTCTTCATTTACTTCTTTACCGGTACGCTGAACTTTGACACCCGGAAGCAGATGACGACGTCAGCTCTTCCGGTCCAGGCAAGCATTCAAGTGCTTCAGAGTTGCGCGGAAAAATGCGCAACTCTGGTTGTATGTAATTCGGCGACAAATTGATTAAAAAAATTGGACGACGTGTTATTGAACACCTTTATTCAATTAGTCAGCCATTAAAAAAAAAGAAAACATGAATATTTACAATCCTTAAAACAGGAAATATAGAATAATGTAGTGAGGGTGCTCACTCATTTAAATATCAAATCCAGCATGCTGATATACCCATATACGATTCGTGTATAGACACTTAATATACATGTTTATGATTAAAACATCAAAAATTCAACCGGTAATCTCTGTCCACCCTCAGGGGGCCACCAACTGCTCAAAGTGCCACTGTTGCCGGGGGTGACGGACGCAGGGGCGAAGGAAGAGGCCATCGCCCTTCTGTGAAGACGCTTCCTCCCTCCTGGCCTCCATGCAGAGCTGGGACTGCATGTGGACTAGCTGTCCACTCAGCTGTAAGGGTCAACAACAGCACAGCGTGTCTGAATGTGGCCTACCTCACGCTGCGAAACAAGCCTGTTCCTCCTCTCTGTGTTACATTATGGCCAACATTCGATCATAAATATATAATATACATGTAGCCTACGTTGTTTATAGTTGCTCCGAAATGTATTGTATAAGATAAAATCAGATGCACCAGAATGGAAATGTTGGGTGTCACAGCAGGACATTAATATGAATAAAAAAGAGATACAGATTTAAAAAATAAAAATATATTAAAATATATATTTTAAAAAAGATATATATAAATGCAGTAGGCCTATGCAATAAGCATACACAGTATGCTTTGATTGTTCTCAGCCTCATCTGTCAATCACGTTTTGATTTAATCATCTGCTAAATGTCTAAATGTCATGTAAATGTAATGTCCGAGCCCGATGTGGCTGTGTAACCCTGGTTACCGCTCCATGGCCCCCCTACCTTGAGGAACCTCCACTGGAGCTGGCTGTGGGTGGGCTGGCGGGTAGGGCATGCAGACAGGATTATCCGCTCCCCCCTGGCGTCAAAACACAGCATCCCGGCCGGTCCCCATCGCACTTCACCCTGAGAGTTGAGCTCACAGTGCTGGAACAAGGGATCAGAGTCTGGCTTTGGTCACTCTTTGGTCTTTGGTCGCGGCTTTTACATCTCTAGTCAAAACCCCAACTGTTTGAGTTAGCTTTGCCGACACGCAGGTTTCCTCCTGCCCTTCGGTTCAGTAGGTGTACCGTTTATCTAGTGTCTTCAATGCTGTCTGTTTTCAAAGGAATAGTTTCACAGTAAGTGTGAACAAAAAGACGTATCACATGTTTCATCTGAACTGAAAGGCAATCCTGATAGTCCTTGAAGACACCAAACGACCCACATTTCCCCCAAAAGCCCACACTTATCAAAACAACATTTTTGGTGAGATCTTCCAATATTTTGTCGTCGCCATGGTTACCTGTTTGCCCGTGCCACTGCATGGTGCTATGTTCACGGTCCCGCCCTGTGGAGTCCTCTCCGCAGGGGAGTCTGCACAGGAGCTGGTGCCAACGTTGTACAGCTTTGTGAAGTACAAAAGATCACATGTCAGAAGAATACAAAGTCATGGATATGTGGGAAAATAGAGAGACCTCTCAGACCCTTTATGTCTATGTACTTGTAACTAATGTGTGTGTGTGATTCAAGATTCAAGATTCAAGAAGCTTTATTTATCCCGAGGGAAATTTCTGTGCAACAGTTGCAATACAAAGGTGCGATACAAAGGTGGGAAGGTCATACAGGTTTAGAGTAAAAAAATAAGCTAACATAAAATAAATAAATAAAATAATGTGTGTGTGTGTGTGCGTGCATGCGTGTGTGTGTGTGAGCCCCACCTCTCCAGACAGCCCTGGTCTGTCCTGGGGTATGTAGAGTTGAGGGTAGACCGTAGACAGGAACCAGTGGAAGTCCCTGCAGCTGAGGCTGTTCTTCAGCTTGGCCTGCTCCGTGATGTTGGGACTCTCCGACTGCAGGAGGACGACAACAAGGTGCATCTCCGCGCGTCACGTACACTTTAAACATGTACACAGACGTGAAAGCATACTGGAGGAGCATCATCAATCTTGGAGCAACCGCAAAAATTATCTGGCTGCACCAGCAAGTGCAGACAGAGTGCTTGGACATAACATATTTTGTGTGTGTGTTACGCGTGGAGGCAAGACTTTTTTTTTAAACAAAAATACCAAAAGACCCCGGGTTTGAGTCACAAATCGTCAAATAGACGAATACAGAAAACCCAATTAAACCCAAGCACACACACGCAGTCCCACACAAGTTCCACACACCAAATGACACCTGGACAGAAAATTAGTCTTGCTTTTTTCCACTTGCTCTCCATGTTCTACACACAAACAAACACACACACACACACACACACCTGCCTGATGAAGTGAGCCAGCGTGTCCCTGCGGTAGAAGATCTTCCCGTACGCGTCCAGCCAGGTTTCGGCCAGGCGGACCTTGTTGTTCTGCAGCAGCTCGTGGTCGGGGAGCGCGGCGGCGGGGGGGGGGTGGTTCAGGTGAGC
>JAOPJI010000092.1:8298039-8308160 GCA_027122695.1 Merluccius productus
CCGCAGCGCTATCTTTACGTAGCGTTCTATTTTTGACGCGAGCCGCTGCTGAACCGCGTCAATTTAAACAGAGCAGATCCCGCGAATCCAGCCGCCTCGCAGCGCTATGCTGCCATAACGCGTCCGGTGGAAATTGACGCAGGGCAGAGGACGCGGCCGTAACGCTCACGTCCCCGGTGGAAATCCGGTGTTATGTGCACACATACACACGACTGTATATATTTATATATTTTCAAATCCCTTATTTATATCTACACCAATTGCAAATAGTGTTGTTCTTTTTAGTTTAAAATCACGTAAGCGTTGCCACTTCACTGTACATCTTGTATTTGAATGTGACGAATAAAGTTATTGAACCTTGATCTTGGATCTTTTGGCAGACACTCTTAACCAAAACAGACTTGCAATACGATACTCGTCATTAAGGAGCAAGCAGGGGTTGTGCTCAAACCTCGGTCTGATGCCTATCAGGTATAGGCTTCGAACAATGTGAATTGAACCAACAACCTTTTGGCTGGGAGTGTAACCCCCTAACTTATAGGGCTGAACAATTAATCCAAAATATATCTAAATGTTTGTCTGGTACAGACCCCAACAAATGTCACATCATGATTCTAATAGTTTTCTCACTGAAAATGAAAATCATGGTGCAAAATGATCATTCCCACTAATAGTGACTCATATCACCATTGCAATATCTGTCAAAATAACCGTAATAACTGATAGTCTTATCAGTCGTAACCGACAGATAAGACTATCCTTCAACTGGCAATGAGCTTCAACAGCTCGCAAGACTATTCAAACACGCACAGCCAGAAAAGGTTTGCAACAGTTTGCGTCCCTACCTGTCGTGCTCCTTGTCCACGAGGTGATAGCGTGCGCGGAACGCCACCAGGTGGGCGTAGTAGGCTGGTGCGGGGATGGAGACGGAGCGGGTGCAGCGCACGTAGGTGTGGCACAGCTGGTAGGTGAGCACCTGCAGCTCGTCGGAGGTGAAATGGTTGTCATCCCACAGCACGTGGTAGTGGGAGGGTCTGCTGGTGCCCTGCAGGGAGCCAAGTGACAAGGAACCGGTCAGCGTCGGTATGCTTGGTCATGGGGTTGCGGTTGTAGTTCCATGACCTTGTCTCAATGTGACTGTAGCCTGTTTGGTTGCACTCCCATAATGCCACACACTTTCCCAATGGCGAGTGAGTGCGTGGCCTACGTACTATGTCAGGCAGTCACTTCAGATCCATAGTCGGTCCTCTGAGTTTTAGCTTAGCTGCATACCTGTATGCCGGCGTGACTGCACAGGTAGAAGTCAAACTCTGAGGGGTGGGTGATTTTGGTGTCCACTGTGGTGCCTGCAGGGATGTTGCCGCTCTTTCCAACCTGATGAAGAAAAAAAAAAAACATTTACACAGGCTTTCCTAGAGCTGAACACATGAGAGCATATCAGGACTGGTCACTTTTGATAAGGGGTAAAGGATTCAACAATCGCAGGCACACAACTGACCCGCTCGTTCCGGTCGGTGCAGAAGAGCCTGGTGTGGTGCCTCTTCTGGACCACCACAAAGGTGATGCCGGGCTGGTAGTCCTTCTCCAGCTTGATGCACGCCTCCCGGATGGCCAGCAACTCGTGCTGAAGAACCTGAGAGTAGTGCCAAGAGAAGAGCGGTCAGGTGAAAACAGACAAAATGTCTACTCGTGCTCTACACGCAAATTATATATAAACACACTAGTAGTGCCAAAATAAAAATCGATCATCAATCATTCATCAAGTACAAATACCAAACATTTGCTGCTTGGTGCTTCACAAATTCAAATGTTTGGTTCATGGATCATTATAAAATGAATACTTTTTTAATACGTTTTTTCTTGGCTGCTTGTCAGATAAAGCTAGCAAATTTTGCACTCTGGCATTTGCTATTATTTCTGAAATTTTCTAGACTATCATTAGATTAATTGACTATGAAAAAAATATTTTTGGTTGCAGCCCTATTTAAATGTATGGGTTTTTTTGACAGAAGGGGATGCGGTTGTCATAGAAACGTGACTGACAGCCACCTGGTTGAACTGGCCCTCGGAGATGCCGTCGCGGTAGTAGATGATGCGTGTGGGCTTGAAGCGCGTGGACTTGTAGAACTGAATGAGCAGCTCCCGCACCATGGTGGACAGGTCCTGGATGATGTCCTGCCGGTGCTGCTGGACGCGCACCGTGGCACAGTAGCGGCTCGGGTGGGCGTCCATGCTGCCCACCACCTGCCACACAGAGAGCGGAAGAGACACAGAAATAGAGAGGTTAGTTAATGGAGATAAGCACTGTATTGGTCTATCTGTTGGTCCATCTTTATAAAAAATTTTTTTTACCATATCGTTCAGCCATACTTGAATAGTAATTTCAGATCTAGATGTATTTACGGGTCAGATTTTTGTTTTTTTTAACTGAAGGTGGTACGTACGGCAGCGATGGAGGGCTTCTTGCCGTCCCCGGCGGGAGGGTGAGTGACGTCCGCACCGAGGAAGATGACTGGCTGCTGGAACACCAGAGGCCTGCAGGCGAAGACACGAGGGGGGGGGGGGGGGGGGGCACAGCGGGGCATTAGTGCCTGCTAAGTGCCCACACAGAACAGTGAGTAAGGGATATGTACAGCGAAGCCGGTCACCATTGTAGAAATAAACCCCGACAGGGTGATGCAGGACTCTGACGTCCGCTTATTACATGGCAACTGCCGGCAGAAATGAATAATTTGACACCAAATATAACAAAAAAATTATTTTATTGCTTCCGCAAAAAATAAAAAGGTTAGATTTTAGGGTTGGAAATAGTCCAAAGCAACGGTCTGTTATTCATAGCAGCGGTCTGCTATTTAGAAATAACAGACTGTGGAATGCTGTAATTGACCAAACAAAATCGAGTATTCAACAAAACTGTGTAATAAAATATCCGTGCTTTTATGCATCTTTACTTCTACGACTTCTTTTTTTGGTCGGACGTCTGTACATTGGAGAATGCCTGAAAATCAGCCAGTCAAATTCATTGCGTGTGTACAGCATGCCTGGCCAATGAGGCCGACTCACATTATCTCCGTAACCGTACGGAGCCACACTCACCGGCCCTGGGGCAGCAGGATGTTGTTGACTCCGCCCAGCTTGACATTGATCTTCAGGCAGAGGTTGGAGAGCGTCTGGGGGGTGGTCTTCTGCACGTTCTTCACCTGGACACACTGGGTGGCCATGCCCAGCACCGTGTCCCCGACACGCTTCACCTCGGCTACCATTCACACAGAGATACAGTGGAGTGAGCCTCCTAGATGGTAGTGTACAATATGCACAGGAATGCGTTGCCTGGGGAACTAAATTACTGAAGCTCTCTCACAATGACAAAAAGCATGACTTTGTCATTGCACAAGTACAACAAAATGTGAGGTCTAAATTTAACCCATCGCTAGCACGCTAGGAGCAGTGGGCCACCGCAATGGGGTACAAACACATGGATCCAATGCAGCAACAGAGGACCCGGGACACATGGGGCTGTGAATTTGAGGGCCGACGGGGACTGCTCACCGTAGACGGGGGTCTTCCCCGGCAGGATTACCACCACCAGCTGGAGACCCTGGTAGGTGTACTTGAGGTGCTTGAACATGGGCTCCACGCTGTCCGCTCCCTGGGCATACTTGCAGAAGCAGGGCTGGCCCTGGATGGGCATGCCCGCGTCTCGCGAGATCTTCCTCAGCTGGTCTGTAAATGCTCTGCAACAGACGTACCGAGGTGTTAAACAAAACACAACAGAACTTTGTGATGAAACGTTTCAGTTGAGGGGAACGAAAGAGAATGCACATATCAAATTTCACTATTCGCATATCAAGGTCCAGAATGAGTTCTGCCAAGTGCCTGAAACCACATTACTCAAATGATTGCAATACACAGAGATGGGATGAAGTAAACATACAGATGAGACAGTCAGCGGACTACATATTTAACTATTCATTAGTCATCTTAAGCCGTTTGGTTTGGTTAGTTGAGAGGTTCAGACAACAGATGGTTAGGGTTAGTCATGCCACATTGTCCAGAGCATTTGCTATGGCTCTCCACTTTCAAACATCACAGCCTTGAATTGTCAAACATTCATTGCAACAAGCAAAACACTTCTGTAGTGTTTTCTGTCGCCCCCGGACAAGCATGTTCTCAAGTCCAAATATAGTGATCTATGGCATCGTTGTCAGTCAACGTGTAATGGCATTGTGATTATGGGAATCTCATCACTGAGCCAGGTGCTAAACACTTCAGATGTGACGCAGTGTCTGCACCGTCAGACTAAGCAAAGAATTGAAGTGGAGTCTTGAGACCACTTGCATCAGGGATTGTGTGACACCGACATGTGCACACAGGCTGAAGTCTGTCAGACATGATTCCATAATACGGTCAAAAGTACTTCAATACCTTCTGTCCAATGTGGAGAGAAAGGTCTCTGAACTATGCTAAATGTATAAGATACATTGTCTTTGAGTTATCACAAAATGAATCATGGCGCCTTAAAACTCTACCACCAAGCCTTCAGGGAATAGCACTTCCACTAGTATTTGGGATATGTCACACACTCGCACCATGGAAACTCAATCCCCGCACGCTGGAGAACAAGCACACTGTGTGCCTCCCGAGTGACTTACTTCAGCAAGAGTTCAGTGCACTGCCTCTGGGGGGCGAAGCAGGCGATGGCCCACACTTTGATCTCGATGCCCGTGTGGAACTGCTTGTTCCTCATGTCCCAGACTCCCTGGATCGGTGTGGCTATTGCTTTGTTCTGCAAGAAAAGCGCCAGGCCGGTTTAGTAACTGTAACACTATAACAATACTGTCTTCATGTGCACAATGTGAGGCATTATATTTTTGCTAGCAGGATCATTCAACAGCATTTAGCCACTAGCTTGATCACATCCAAATGAATGTAGATGGTCAGCTGAGCTGTAGCCCAACTGTATTAATAATATGCACTAGCACAGTGGTTCTCAACTGGTCTGGCCTCAGCACCCAGGTGTGTCATTAGTCATTAAGTTAAGGCCCAAAAATAGAAAATGTATTTACCAATATTGCAGCAATCAACAATGCCTTCCTGTACTGTTAAAACAGTGAGCAAATAAACGTCTGCCACAATTGGGGCTAAAGTCAATGAAATAGTAAGCCACTGAAGGATGAATTAACATTGAAACATTAGTTAATTCATGGGCTTCTTGCTAAAGATTAAGGTTTGGCATATGCTCTGTGATCTACTCAAAATGCCCTGGCGACCCACCAGTTGAGAATCACTGCACTAAAACACAGATCCATTTGTAATTAACAAATGCTAGTTCTTAAGCCCAACATTAGGTAGGCACTTCAAATAAAAGTACAATACAAACATAACAAGATTTTATGAAAAGGCATTCAAAAGCATGCATATTGCTGGTTGCCACAATGATATCAAACTAAAATATAGTTGATGGGATATTATAAACAATTACCGAACAGAAATTAGAACAGGCTGCAAAGTAGCAAACAATTTCACATTCGATTCAGGCTGTAATCAGCCTGAATCGAATCGCTTAGCCTGGTGTCATTATTCAAAGCGCAACAATTTTACTAAATCAAGCAGAAATCTAGATTTATCATCGAAACCACTACCAAAAAGGAGTAACAGGTCTAACATTACAATACTACAATTCTACATCATGCACCAGGCTAATGAAATAAAAACATATAGACAAAGCCATTAAGATTGAAACTACTAGAAGTTACTGAGAGAAAGTCACCTTGGAGTCACTTACCCTGCCTCCGTACAGAATGGAGGGCGCCTGGAGAACGCGGCCGTTCACCTCCGTCATCTCGTCCCTCACCATCACCCCAAACTCCCGAACGTACGGGTCGGTGTTAAAGTTGGCACTTCTCATCTGCGGCGGACACAAATTTAGGGGAGACGAGTCACTGACTTTTCACCGTCAACTTTTTAGCAGTGAAGAAAATGAGTGGTTCTGAATAAAGTACAGCAGTGAATACCGAGAGAAAAACAAATGTGGGTTTAGGGTGACTCACCAGTTTGCTGATCTCGTCCTGCCTGTCTGGCGCCGACCGGGCGGTGGCGCGGATCATAGTGGAGGTCTGATTGTCTGTCAGCTTCTTGATGCAGCGCTGCCCTGCCACGATGTTACACACCTGGACAGAAAGACAGCAACAGGTCAGCCTCCAATGGCTTCCCATGGGGAGAGAAAAAAAAACCCACACTTTGACAGTGATTGTGTGTGTGAGAAGCAGCAGCTATCTACATACCTCGAGAGGAAGGTAGGTGTGCTTCTGTTCCTGGCCCACCTGGAGGCAGGGCAGGTGGGGGTACCTCAGGATCAGTTTGTATTTGTCTTTGAAGTACTGAGCTACTGTGCATTCGATTGTTTGGCCGTTCTCCTGCTGCAGAGGGAATCTACCAGGGAAATGACATGTGACAGCACAAGGAAAGATTCAAACACAGAAAACTGTGGGCTGATTTTGTCGTCCGATAACCCACCTTTACATAACATGACGTGTTAAAAGGCTAGATCTTTGAATGCTTATACACAGGGCAATGTACGTAACGGCAATGCATGCTTACGTCTGGTGGCTGGCTGGTCTTCTGGTCACGTTGCACACTCTGTACTTCCTCTTCATTTGCCCACAGTGAGTGATCTCCACCTTCAGACCTGGTGAATGGGGGTAGGGGGCACACTCCAGTATTAAGAGGACTTACGCGGTCCACACAGAAACACACCTAGAGGCCTCCGCACGCCAAAACTCAAGCTTAGTGTGCAAGCGGAAGTTACCTTTGATTTCCTTGGTGAATTTCACCCTCTGGGAATCTGTTAGTGGCTTCTGTTGCTCTTCAATGCTTTTAAAGTCCAACACTTCGCACATGAACTCTATTACTGGCTGGGCTTTGTAGAACGCAGTGGCGGAGACTGTAGCACAAAAAAAAAGAAAGAAGAGCTAAGCAACTGTACACCAACTCTCGCCAGCATCCACATGTTCAAACACATTCCAACCCAGGCAGGTCGTCCGCATCCAGGGGGGGTGAACCAAACTAAACATACCATCGATATTAAGCATCATCTTCCAGAGGGACGGCCTGACAGACTGGTGGAAGCCGAACCACACCTCTCTGCCCCCACCGAGGGGGTTGGAACAGCCTTCTGAGGGGGTGAAGAAGGAGCGGCCCACGGGAGTGTACCTGCGGTTTGAAAAAAGAAAGGGGTGGGGGACACAAGCTCATTTTCATTTGGTGAGTCATTAAAAAGGAGGCTTTTAAAAGGGAGCAGTTAAGCAGCCAAGTGAGAGATGGTCAGAGGCCTTTGAGGGGCAGGTTTAGTGAGACTTGGTGAAACCTAATCTTTTACGACACTGGATGCAACAAGGGACTACACCCATCACTTGTGAAGATTGTGCTGTTTGTTTTCACACTGCTTAATGAATGAAACGTCTGCGAAGGAACATTTACAGGAGCTCCCGCCCAAGGAGACACAGAACCAGGCTGACCTCATGGAGGGCAGGTGTCTCATGACGACATCCAGGGCTTGGATGGTCTCGAACGGGATGTTGGGCAGCCGTCCCGTCAGCGCCTCGTGGAGGGCTTGCAAACTCACGCAGGACACCCATTTGATGGCCACTTTGAAGCTGCGGTCCTTACCCTCACCAGGAATGGTCACCTCGAGCTCCACCTGACAGGACAGAGAGGGCGAGAGTGAGATAATGGGAGAACGGTGGGGGTATTGACCTCAACACAATTGGTAGAACTGCTCAAATTATTAAAGCTTAATGTTTGGCTAGGGTGGCTTTTTTTTTTTTTTAACAAAATAAGAGCCTGACATCCAATGGACTTACTTTGTCTCTACCGATGGGCAGGGGCATGGCGGTATAGAGGTTCTTTCTGCCATCGTACACTGGCTTTCGGTCCCCAAATATTTGGGTTTTAAAGTGCTGGACCATGTGCTCCACTATATCACTGTGGGAAAATAAAAAGAGAGGGGGAACATTTACAATTACAGTACATTACATACCGAGCAGCAATGACCTCACTTTTACCCAGTGTTAGAGCAACAGAGTGATGTTGCCAGTAAAATATGCAGGCATGTGTACCGGTTCACCCTCCTGGGGCACTTCTCTGGCTTGATGTCAATGTCGTAATGGTACACCTCCAGTTTCGGGATTTCCATCTCAAAGAAATTGGCCTGGAGCTTGATTGTCCTGCCCATGGTGCCAAAGTCTGGCCGCGACGGGGGCTTGAATACATACTCTGGAATGGGGGGAGATGGGGGATCTGGAGCATAGATTGGGGTCGGGTTAAAGAAACAGTAAGCTGCAAAAGGTATATCATAGAAGACCAGGAAAATACCTTTATCGTGACAAATCGCTATATTACATTATTAAACAGTAGCCTAACCCAATACTACCACACACATCATCTTTTTGAACGATAATCAAAGAAAGCTGTAGTGTGTTTGAGAACAAGATAATTCTTGTGACCTACACGGTTTGAACAAACAATTCAGCATGTTGGACTAATACGGTTCACGCCAGGGACTGTTATGTGGGCACACACATCTGTCAGAATGGGCACACACCCATTGCCGACTTATCTGTGCAGCGCAGCTCTTTGCACTTAAATAGACCAACACCCACCAAGACCAGTAACAGCAATGGGGATTAGTGCAATACTAAACCATCTATTCAAATGCTAGTATGGTTTTCCAATAGCTTTTATATTCTCCCATGTAGATAACCCACTGACCCAGTCTCGTTCAGAAAGAAGAGCTTAATGAATGGCTTTTTAATAATTGAACTGTGTTGCTTGAAGGAGACATGGGGGGGGGGGTAGAGTGAGACAGACAGTCCCACTCTACCACACAGCCCAAATGTAGAAGAAAGCTTACCAGAGCCAATTGACCCTGAGGAATGGGGTCCCTCCATCTCAGCAGCTAAAACAGAAGAATCATGTTCATCAGAAAACCCACCTAAAGATAGGAGTTGGTTGTAGATGAGAGGGAGTAAAACACATGTAAAATTAGTAACACATCGACCAACAGACATGCATTTTGACCTTTACTGTATACTTTCTGTATAGACATGTTTCTTAATAAACATAATAACGGCTAGAATAGCACAGATAGCTCAAAATCCATCTTTAAATATGAACTCATCGTACACAAGTTAACACAACTATACATTCGCCGATATGTTGCCAAGAAACGTTTATCTTTCATTCACTTTACTTTTAAAGGGGGGCCTTATCAGCTCGAAACGCAGCTTTTCAAACAGCTTATCAATGTAAACACACGTGCAACCTGGCTGACCCTCTGCTTTCCCACCCATTCTCTCTCTTGGTGTTAAGACAATCAACAGACCCACCACGATTTCACTTTCAGCGAGAAACCAACTGTTAAATATAAATGAAACAGGCAAAGAGCACAACAGCTGCCCATGACTAATTCAATACATATACAAGACGCCGCATTATTCAGATCTTATACTCACATATGCCTAAGCCTAGACTTGATGAACAGGTCTAAATGTGTGGTTAATTACAATGTACATAACGGGACCTAAGACAGCACCCATGGGTGATATGTCGAGTTGTAGCCTCCATGTAAAAGTTGAGCAGCAATAATGTTGTTGTTGTTTTTGTTGTTGTTTAATAGCGCGATCAATACAGTGCCGATTACTGACAAACTGCAAGTGAGCCAACAGGTAAATATTTATCCATCGTTGGTTGGCATGCCGACAGACTACAGCTTAGCATGCACAACCTAATTCTCCATTACCTTACTAAATCCGCCCTTAATTCAGCCAAACATGAGGCTGATCGACTTAACACAATACAAAAAAACACCGATACGTGAACCACAGTAGTACTAAGGACGACTTTCGTGGTGGGGGGTGGTGTGTGTGGGGGGGGTTGATGTGGCGAGGCTAACTCATACAATAATGTTGTTGTTAGCTTAGGCGCTAGCTAAGCGGGAATGCTAATGCTACTCACTTTGGTGAGTAGCATACATGTTTGGTACCGATAAGGGGGGGGGGGGGGGGGGGGGGGGGGGGGGGGGGGGGGGGGGGGGGGGGGGGGGGGGGGGGGGGGGGGGGGGG
>JAOPJI010000092.1:8533878-8548975 GCA_027122695.1 Merluccius productus
AAGTTGGGAGTGTGGAGGTGGTGGTGATGGTAGTGGTGGTGGTGGTGGTGGTGGTGGGGGGGGGGGGTTCAGGGGGAGACTGGCGCAATACTCCTTGATGAAAGGTCAATACAAAGTAATACAGTGGTGGAGAGAGTGGTCTGTTGCGTAATAGCACCATAGATCTCACGGCTCCGAGCGGCTGAGCGCCTCCATGGTGAATCGGAGAGGCGGCACCCGAAGCCCCGCAACTTTTTCGCCGACAACAACAACACACCCCCCTGTCGCAGAAAACCAGGTTTTGTCAATAGTATTTTCGTAAATGTACAGGTCGTGAGGTAGTTAAAACCTTTTTTTCATGGAAATTGTGGTTTTAAACCTCCTCTTTGGAAGATATACAAAGACCACAAAGTGATGCATACTTTCAGCGTTTTTATTACACTTCTTTTATTTTTTACAAAACGATGGCATGGTGTCCCACAACAAGGTGTTTTCCGGCGTTCCCATTTCGGTTGGCTGTATTAATTTGCATTGCACAATCGCTCCATTCAGTCCATCCGTTCCACTCCCGATATTGCCCAGCTTAAGCAAGTGGAGGCGCAGAGAGGAATCAGCATTCAGTATAAAAAAAACAACAAAGAAAGAAGGGCAGAGATTTTCTTTTTTTCTTTCTTTCTCTCTTTTTTTTCTGGGAAGGGGAGGTGTTAATTTAACATGAGTCTATTTATTTGAAACAGACTGGGCCAATGTCCAAGCCAAACTCCTGATCGGCTCCACCAATGTCCAAAGGTGCAATGTCGAGGATGGGCAGGCGAGATGGTTTATTTGTTCTGTACTCGATGACTGTCTTGCTCCATTCGCCAGTGTATGACTGTGAGCGGTTGCAGGGGAGAGAGAGAGAGAGAGAGAGAGAGAGAGGAGAGAGAGTACGTTAGAGGAGTGGACAACAGGAGCCAACATCTATGCATTCTGTAACACAATCCAAGCCTCATCGAAGGTCTAACTTCGATCAGGGCGCCGTAAACGTCACTTTGATTTATCCCTTAAAATAATACCTGTACACATTGAAAAGTCAAGCTTATTAGCCTTACAAGCTAACCCGCTAATCAGGGACGATAAATGAATCAAATAGGAGCCATGCAGGAACTAAATAACAGTGCTGAACAGCGATGGCGCCGGTATAGGGGGGTATATTCGGGTATATGGGGTTCGGGCTGAGGGGGGGGGATCACTCACAGTGCAGCCATCTTCCAGCACGTTGAAGGTGAAGCGGCTGTTGCCCTCGGCCCTGAGCTCCACGTCGTTGGAGCCCTGCAGCAGCACGGCCTTCTTCAGGTTGCCGCTCTCGGCGTCCATGTAGGCCACGCTGTTCTTGCAGTGGTACGTCACGTTCTGGCTGGCCTGGTTGGACAGCAGACGCATGAAGGCCAGCTGGGTGGCCATGCTCTGTGAGCTGAGGGTCTCGTCGTTGTAGGAGAACTGGAGTGGGGGAAGAGAGAGAGAGAGAGAGAGAGGAGGGGGATTTAGCCGGGGTGCGCTTGGCTGGAGGGTGGGCGGCCATATTGGGGGCAATCGATATTTTGATTTTGAGTTTCTTGTGTTATAATACCAATTATAATACTAATGCCCTCACCTCGGTTCCACCGTTGATGGTCTCTCCGAACCAGACGTGCTTCTTGTTCTCGGTGCTTCTGAACCAGTTCTTCTGGGCGATGCTGGCGGGGTGGGCGAAGATGCAGGTCTCGCGGGTGGAGAAGTCGCAGAACACCTTGATGGCGTCGTTGCTGCATCCCTGGTTGGGGTCGATCCAGTAGAATCCTAGTGGAGGAAGGAGGAAAGGAGGGAGGAAAGGAGGAAAGGAGTGCAGCGTTTTAGAGACTTCGCCCGACTGTCAATTGTACCGATGAGACGTCGGATAAAACCGACTGAGGGTGAATGGGATCAGGGTGCGACTGCCTCGAGAACCGGCGAGGGTGTCCCGAGCTCGGACTCACCGGTGGTCCATTCGGGGTGTCCGAGCTTGATGTCACGGCAGGTGCGGGCGGGGTTTTTCCTGGAGCCCTCGGGGGTGAGCAGGTTGTCGATCTGGGTGTTCAGGGACTTGATGGTGGCGTCCACCTCGTAGTCCTTGGCTCTCAGGGCGGGCTGGTCGGCTCTGTACTCATCGTATCCTCCGGAGACGTCATATCCGCCACCGGCGGGGCCAGCGGGTCCGGGGAGACCGGGAGATCCGGGGGGACCCTGCAGTTCATGGACACAAAACACCGTCAGAGATGTGTAGGCCATGTGATCAGGTTTCATTCACCAATGAGGAGGCTGATGCTAACTTGGAGACTAGCATCCCTATCCCTCATGCCTATGAAAATGTGTCCGTTTTTGAGGTTTTGATGTGTGCCCCATAGATGAAGGGTCATGGGTCAATGGACTCACAGCGGGTCCAACGTATCCAGGGGATCCACGGGCACCGGCAGCACCGATGGTTCCATGGCCACCAGATCTACCATCCTTGCCAGGGGGTCCATGGGGTCCAGCGGGTCCCTGGAAGGAAAGCAAGATGTAGGTTTTTAGATGTAGGTATGGAGGATGGAGGTATGAGTTTGGTGTATTGTGGGTAATGGAGTTTTCCACTCACTCTGGGGCCGGAGGGTCCGGCGGGTCCAGCAGAGCCGCTGTCACCAGAGGGTCCCTGTAGGGAGAAGGAACCACATCAGCAAACAACTAAACAACTAAACAACAACAACATCCCACAGAGATTTACACCATTTCTAAATGTCAACTGTGTCGGTAAAAAAAAAGTAAATTAGCATCGTCTATGGCTGTAGTCTATGGTTTTCGTAATATTAGACACAATTCTATAACATCAGTATTAGAATTGTCCTTATTATATTCTAATTATCAGTCTGTTCTACTTCCGGCCTTATGAAAAGTGCCTGTTGCCGGATAGGCTGCAGTCTCTCCTCTTGCCACAAGGGGGCATGAATCCATCCTCTTGGATCATCCCAACGATCCCCTTCCACCACTTCCACTGCTACGTTGTAATGTCACAATGTGTTTTTTCTTTGTGTCCAAGGTATATAAAGTGTGTTGGTGGTGGTGGTGGTGATGGTGTTGATGGTAGTGGTGGTGGTGGAGGGGGGGGGGGTCACTCACGGAGGGTCCGGGCATTCCCTGGAGTCCACCATGTCCACGCAGTCCCTTCATGCCTCTCTCTCCCTTCTCTCCACCAACACCCTTCTCTCCACGGGGTCCGGCAGCTCCCTGTAAGCGCACACACACACACACACACATGGCACTCAGTCAGCGATACGGCTCTCTCTTATTGGGTTAAAAAAGCAAAGAAGATATAGCTTTGTGATGCAGATCAGTGATCATCAATTGATCGTTTGATGGTCACTTTTTAATTCAAATGTTATACTTACGGGTCCACCTCTGGCTCCAGCCATCCCAGAGGGGCCAGCGGGTCCAGCGGGACCCTAGAGAGAAAGGACAGAGAGAGAAGGGTTTCGATCAATACACCACCAACAACAACAACAGGGACGATATGAAAATTGCCAAACAATGAGCATTTGGGGGAGTTTGGGTGTGCGTTTACTTACAGACTCTCCACGGTTTCCATGTCTGCCGGCCTGGCCAGACTGGCCAGCGGGTCCTGGTGCTCCAGACTGACCCAGGGCTCCAGCGGATCCAGGCTCACCACGGTCTCCCTGTGAGGGGGTGATGGGTGGAGGCCGTCAGAGAGCAGGAGTATAATGTGTGTGTGTTGTGTGTGTGTGTGTGTGTATTATCAGTGTATGCAAAAAAAAAAAAAAAAAGACAAGTACCTTGACTCCGGCGACACCGGGGCGACCAGGGGGTCCATCGTTTCCAGTAACTCCCTGTGGATCGGCAACAAAGAGTTAGCGTTAGCGCACGCAATGTATCGTCATCGCAGGGAAAGAGGAAATGATGGGATTCAAAAACGTCTACCATCCACCTCTGCTCAGGGCTCATTTCATGGTCTAGGGAAGGCCGTTACCCGGGCTAGGCTAACGTTCACGTGCAACAACGATTTGACATTTTTTACGCAGAATGCGCTGATGAGCTGTGTGGGGGGGCGATCCTCACCTCACGTCCAGCCTCTCCCTGAGGTCCGGTCATACCGGGCATGCCGATGTTTCCAGAGGGTCCACGGGCGCCAGGGGCACCAGCGGGGCCACCTCTACCAGGCTCTCCCTGTGAAGGACACACACACGCACACACACAGGGTCAAAGACTGGATCAAGGGTGTAATTGTGACGAAGGGCAATATTCATTAACATTAATGCGACTATAAATCGACATACATAAATAATCTTGGCCCTAAATGTGGTCTACATATGGCATTTTGTATTATATAACGTTCTGCATGTGTGAGACAATCACAAGTGCATTTTAGCATTAGTTAGTGTGAAGGGCTGGTGAAAGGCTCACGTGTGTTCATATGGTCATGTTGTACGTACCAGAGCACCAGCTCCACCGGGGACACCACGGTCTCCTCTGGGTCCGGGCAGACCAACGAATCCCTGAGATCCAAGCTGACCAGAGGGTCCAGACATACCGGGGGCACCCTGAACACACACACACACACACACAGGTCAAGGTGAGGAACGAGGGCCCAACAGGATTACAGGCCCCTAGACCTGATGAAAACGTACTTTGGATGAAATGGAACTGGTTCTTCATAAGTCTCTTTGCGGGAAACTTTCTTTCCCCAATGAGACGGGACAACTTACAACGGGGCCGGCGTCTCCAGAGGGTCCCTTGTCTCCGGTCAGACCGGCGGGTCCAAGCATACCCTGCTCACCGGGGGGACCGGCGGGGCCAACATCACCACGGATACCACGGGGACCATCCTTACCGCTGGGGCCGGCGGCACCAGGGGGGCCAACAATGCCCTGGAAGAGGAAAAAGGAGAAGTTTACATGAAATGTACAATAGGGTTAAATATAAGTGTGTGTGTGCATCTGTGTGCATGTGAGTGCGTGTGCATGTGAGTGCGTGTGCATGTGAGTGCGTGTGCATGTGTGCGTGTGTGTGTGTGATACTCACAGCTGGGCCAGAAGCACCGATTCTACCAACAGCACCAGGGAAACCAGTCAGACCCTAAAATCAAAAACACAAACAAATAAACACATGGGCACATATTATAGGTGTGTGCGTGTTGTGTATGTGTGTGTGTGTGTGTGTTCACACACACACACACACACACACATACACAACATATACCTGGCAGTATACTGTATGTACATATACTGTATATACATATACTGTATGTACATGTGTGTGTATGTCTGTGTTTGCAAATGCATCATGTACAGGTTCTTACGCTAGGTCCGTTGTCACCACGACCACCAGCGGGCCCGGCGGGTCCAGAGGCACCCTGGGTAAGAGGAAAGAGAGGTCAGGGGTCGACTCCAGTCATTCGGGTCTTCATATTCCTGTTTCAACATTATCCTCATCATCTCTATTCTATGCTTTTCTCCAATGTGCCTTCAACAATGTGCCTTCAACTGTGTACTTTTAAGTTAGGGCTCAGATTCGTACGCATTTACTATTTTACCGTATACTTTTATTTTCAATGTCTCTTTTGAATGATTTTCTTTAATGTGTGATTATCTTTCACGGGTTGTCCTTTGCATGCCTGTAAAGCACTTACCCTATATGATAAACTCGCCTTGTCTTACAACATCAACTCTCTACATTTTTCCAAGGGTCCAGAGTGTGTGTGTGTGTGTGTGTGTGTGTGAGTGTGGTACTAACAGAGGGTCCAGATTGTCCAGCGGGTCCAGCAGGGCCAGCGGGTCCGACGTCTCCCTTTCCACCAGCAGGTCCGCGCTCTCCTCTGGGTCCAGCGGGGCCATCAGCACCCTGCAGAGGCAGACCAGTACAGAAGTTGCATCAGTGTGTGTGTGTGTGTGTGTGTGTGTGTGTGTGTGTGTGCGTGTGTGTGATCAAGTTCTTGATTTGTCAAATGCACACTGCGACACTTCAGGCACCTGCAACAGTGCAGGTAAGTGAGATATACAAGTCAAATGAATAATGATAAAGTATTAAGTCACAAGAAGGGTAATAATATTTGAAAGTAGTATTTGAAAACAAAAGCATGAAAAGTATTCAAGCGTGAATAAAAGCTACATATACGTACAATAGATAATCTATAGAGTGCAGTAGAACGGTATAGTGTCGAACATCCCATTCGGTTAGTGCAAAGGATGTTTGACCATAAAGTGATGTAGTGTGTTGTAGTGCAGTAGTGGCTGCATTGCATAGAACAAATACAATAAGGTGATGGTTTTGCCTTTCTGTTACATATGTGGTATATATGGAAGAGAATGATGCAGATCTATGTCACTATTGACAGTTGTATGTTGTTTTTGTCATGTGGTCTATGTGATGTGTAGGTGGCGGCATCCGAGTATCCCTTTTGGGGATTGACAACATGTATCCTAGTCACTAGAATACATGTTGGGTGTGGCTAGTTTGTTAGGATACACTAGGACCTAGCCACACAGGAAGTGAAAGATGTTGTATATCCGTGGGTGTGTGTGTGTGTGTGAGGTGACAGCCTGCAGGGCTTACAGGGGGTCCAGCGAATCCAGCGGCACCAGCAGGTCCAACCTCTCCACGCTCTCCCTGCAGGGAGCAAAAAGGAAGAGAAACGGGTCAGAAACTGGGACTGGGTTTGAGTCCAACTTGACCCAGATGTGCTATGACTCAAGCCTAATATACGGCATTGATGTCAAAGCAGCGTTGATCATTTTAGTTCAAATCAAACAATACAATACATTACAAAACAATGGGTGGGAATGATTGCATTAATAAAAAGGGGGCCCTTACAGAGGGTCCACGGGGCCCAGAGGGGCCGGAGGGTCCGAAGGAACCGCCCTCTCCCTGGAGGAGGAAGCATCACAGTTTAGCACAGAGCAACAAAAATCAAAAAAACATTTTTAGACAAACGTTAAAGTTGTAAAGGCCCAAACACATGAATGCACCCATCCGTTTGTGTTTGTACCGACGATGTCCTGTCTCCACTATGTAAAAATGTTAAATTATAATAATTTGTAACATATACGTACATCTTGTTTTGCTGAAAATTCTATATTTCGTATATATTTTTCTTATATTTATTGAATAGATGGAGAAAAAGTGTGTGTGTGTGTGTGTGTGTGTGTGT
Organism: Merluccius productus; assembly: GCA_027122695.1. Lineage (NCBI taxonomy): Eukaryota > Metazoa > Chordata > Actinopteri > Gadiformes > Merlucciidae > Merluccius > Merluccius productus. The sequence goes on from JAOPJI010000092.1 coordinate 8,541,050, forward strand.
GTGTGTGTTAGCTGTGTTTGCAATTAGCATAGCATGAGCAATCAGGTGAACATGTTGATGTAGCGGATGGCCAGTAGGTGGCAATGCTGAGGTTCTCCTTTTGGGCATGAATATGCTCTGCTCCAGCTAGGGTTGGAGATCCCAGGGAACACAGGTGCTGTGCTCACAGGACACGAAGCGGCTGGTGTCATAGTGTATATGTACATGCTAGGGATAGGGGTTGGATACTATATATAGGGTTGTGTGTATAGTCAGCCATTTTGAATCCTTTTTTGGTTTATTAGAACCTTTCAAATCCACAGTATTGCTCGAAAGCGTCCTTCTCTCATGACCGAAGTGGACTTTGTATGGTTTCCGTTATTGTGTCTGTTGATGTGTTCGTGAAAGCGATGTGTTGAACATACCTTATCTCCGTTAGCACCATTGGGTCCGGGGGGTCCACCGGGTCCGGGGGCACCCTAAAAACACACAGTACATTTAATACCAGCTTATAAAACGGATAGGTCCTTGATTCTGAAAGCCGTGGCAACCATTTTGCTATCTTAAGGAACTATATTACTCGGCGAGAAGAATGCAAGATTGGTTTTCAATAAATGATCGCATTTTATGTTGCTTTGTGTTCATTTTGTGAAATCTGACTAGAAAAGTCTAAAGTAACAGTTTTCTAAACAGAATGAGCCACCTGAGGCTCGGTGCGTCGTGCCTAACAACGCCCCCTAGTTGATCTTAAATCACTGCCACAGCCTCTAGTGGCTTATTGCTTAGGTTTGCTACAGTTTGATCAAAGGATGCTCATATGTATGGATTGGAGGACTGCGGAGGACAACTTACACGAGCACCATCTCTTCCAAGGTTGCCGTCGGGTCCCTTGTGGCCAGCCTCTCCCTACAGGCGGGCAGGAGAGAAAAGATGGAGAGAGGGACAGAGAGACAGAGACAAGGGGACACGTGAATCACACAAATGCAGTCTCATTGAGTGGAGCTCAACGCTTGCACCGTCATTAACGGTGTTAGCAGTTTCAAGTTTTCAAGCGTAATACGTGATATTTCTTGAGGATATTTTGGGGTGGCGTACCTTCTCTCCCTTGCCTCCGGGGGTACCGGCAGCTCCACGCTCACCGGGCATGCCACCGCTTCCCTGGTGTCCGGCGTTACCGGCGGGTCCAGCAGAGCCAGGCTCTCCCTAGAGAAACACACACACAGCACGTTATAGTCCCCCCCCACTTGTTATCCAAGGGCATGTGTGTTTGCTGATTCATGAGGCTCAATCTGTTTAGTTGTGGCCCTGTGGCCGCTCACCTTGCCACCATCACCACCGGGGATGCCAGCGGGTCCACGGGCCCCAATGGGTCCCTGAGATCCAGCAGATCCGGCAGCGCCGGGGGTACCGCGCTCTCCCTATTGGCCACCAGACAGATCACATGGGGGTCAATGCAACATACTGATTGGCTGCTGATTGATGTGACAATTGGATATCTACTCTGATTGACGGGTGTGGTCATTCAGCAGGGGGACTCACCTTGGCTCCAGCGGGTCCAGCAATTCCCTGGTCTCCGGGGACACCCTGTCGGTTAGAGACGAGACAGTGTACCATCAATATTGGTTCATTGGTCATGGACCACCATGCAGGTGTGTGAGTGTGAAAGAGAGAGGGAGAGAGACACACACACACAGAGAGAGGTATATATAGAGAGAAGTAGTACTTACTCTATCTCCATGCTTGCCAGCCTCTCCAGCAGCTCCAGCGGGGCCGGGCAGTCCCTGAGGTCATCACACAAAATAGCCCAATTAAAACTCAAAAATAAACAATAAAAACTAGTTCCATTAACTTGTATATCCTACACTGATTAGTTATGGATTACAAATGTTGGAATACCATATGCCGGCCACAGGTGTGGTTTCGGCAATAACTTATACAGTGTATGGTGTTTGTAGTTAGCGGCATCAAACGCTGACATCATGTATTGTTCTGAATAACGCAAAGTAAGGTGGAGCTAGGTGTAACCATACAGCAAGGTGACCGTGCTGGATCTACTGTATGTCGCTATTGCCATGGAAACAACAGGTGGGTGCAACACTAGCGGAAAAGGCGACACGTTTTCCAAAACTGAAAATGCAAAAATCTGCTGAATAAGGTTAAATTCAAACCTGGAAACCAGGAGATCCAGAGGGTCCCTGCTCTCCCTTCTCACCAGCATTACCCTGTATGGAGAAGAGAGGGAGAAAGAGAGAGAGAGAGAGAGAGAGACAGAGAGAGAGAGAGACAGAGAGAGACAGAGAGAGCAGAAAATAACACATTAGTTCATGGTACCATGCACCTACAGTATGTTTTTCTAGTCAACCTAGGTGACTGTGTTTGAGCGGGTGTGGTACTAGGTATAGGTCGAGGTACTTACAACGGGTCCAAGAGCACCAGCAGCACCATTGTTACCATCGGGTCCGGGGGGTCCCTAAACAACAGACAGAGAGAGAGAGAGGGAGAGAGAGGGGGGGGGGGGACATGAGGTCAGTAAGACATGGTGTTCCCAGGTGAGTGAATGTATAGAGTGCTGCTGTGTGTACTGAACATGGGTGTTAAAGGGCCACTTACTCTCAGTCCAGTGGGGCCGGTGGATCCCTTGTCTCCGGGCTTTCCAGCCTCACCCTGAAGGAGAGAGAGAGAGAGACAGTTAGGGAAATGTAAGAATCAACAGCTGGTACATTTCTTGCATGACCAGAGAATAATGGAAGATGCCCACTACTCTTTTTAGTCAAGGTCAAAAGTGAGCGTATAGAGTAATAATGTCAACTCTTCCAGATAATATCGTGAATCCTCGTCATCTTTCTACTCACAGAAAGTCCCTTGGGTCCGAGGAAGCCGATGCTACCAGGCTGACCTCTGGGTCCAGTAGGTCCGGGGGGACCGGTGCGGCCATCTTGTCCAGCGGGACCCTGGAGGGAGAAAAAAGAGTGTGTCAAACAGGAAGTACCTTGTCACTACTATTCATTCAAGTTTCCCATCTCGTGATGCTTGTTCGTTTCTAAAGTTCATGGTGCAGAGAAGATGATGAGGAGAGATGGTGGTGGTGTGGTTTGTAATAACAGGAGGAGAAAACGATCCATTTGTAGAGAAAGAGAGAAAGTGCAAAGAAGGGAAAGGTAGGTCCAGGAAAGAGTACAATACTCACAGCAGCTCCCTCCTTTCCTGGGGGTCCAGAGCTTCCAGGGCTACCAGGAAGACCCTGTAGACAGGAACACATTGATCAGTTGAGTATTTCAATATTCAGTGTTTCAAATCAATCAATCCATCACTCAATCAATCACTCAATCAATCAATCAATCAATATCAGCATATCTAGCAGTGACAAGGTAGCACAGCAACAACGGCGAGGACTAGGGCCTAGGATTCATCTCCAACAAGGTAATATGTATACATTGAGTTCCACTGTACATTATCCCTTACATATATGACCGTCCATTTCAGGTAGGTGGGTCGGATGAGTGTGTGTAAATGCTGTGTGTGACGGGTGAGAGGGACTTACTCTGGCTCCGGTCAGGCCGGTCTCTCCAGCGCGTCCAGCATCACCAGGGGCTCCGCGAGCCCCACCAGCACCAGTAGCACCACGGGCACCGGGCATGCCCTAGGTGAAACACAGGGACGGATGAACAGATCAGAACAGATGTACGTGTCGTTTAACTGGACTAGACGATGTGTCGATTGGTTATTTGGTATCGTCTTGGTGTATTGCTAGGTCGTGTTGTGGGGAACTTACAATGGGACCGCTTCTTCCCTCAGACCCGGGCATGCCACGGGTGCCACCTGCTCCCTAGAGAGTCAGACACAAACAGAGAGGCAGAGAGATTTAGACAAAAGAAACATCCTAATAATACGCCTAATGTAGATCTGTGTTTATATGCGTGTGTGTGTGTGCGTTTGTAACACCGGGAACTCACTCTCGCTCCGCGGTTTCCGGTGGGGCCGGTGGCTCCGACCTCGCCAGTGGCTCCTCTCTTGCCTTCCTCACCGTGGGGTCCGGGGGCACCCTGGGGTCCGGCGTGACCCTACAAGAGAGAGAGAGAGACAAGAGATGGGGTGAAGATCGTCCTTCCTTGTGCACAGGGCTCAACAGAGCAGCGACGCAGAATCATAACCTCTGACCTACTTGTATTCGGACCAAAATAACGATGAAGGAAAGAGGATATAAATGCATGGGATCATTTGATCATGACTTACGGGCTCTCCCTTGGGGCCAGAGTCTCCCTTCACTCCTGAGGTACCGGGATCTCCCTAGAAGAGACAGCAGGGAACAGAGGTCACTGATTGGTCCAAATAACATCGACAGGAGAATGTTTGATTTGTATTTTTTTATTGTGTCATTATCTCTATGTTTACATGTTTCTGCTGAGGCTGTGTATATCAATTGTGTGTCTATAGGGTAAGGTGTGTGTGTGGGTGTGTGTGTGTGTGTGTGTGCGTGCGTGCATGCGTGTCAATATGTTTTCAAATGTTACATTGTTCATGTGTTTTTACAGTGTGTGGATAGAATGACAATTATTTAATGTGTTTAGTGTGTATGCATTTGTTTTTTTTAATTAGTTTTTATTAAATGTGTGTACTCACAGAAAGACCTCTGGCACCAGCAGCGCCCTGAGGTCCCTGGGGGCCGGGTCCTCCTCTGGGTCCGGGGAAGCCAGGGGCTCCAGACACACCAGCAATACCCTGGAGGTGAGAGGGGTCGAAGAGAGGTCAGAGGTCAACACAGACACAGATGCTGTGCTGATTCGATGCTCTTCATCTTATGCTCTGCTAAATGTTTTTAATTGTGCTTTGATGTGTTTTAACTGGCTTTATAGCCACTGACATTTGTTTTACATTACATGACTGTGTCTTTGAGTATCTTGAGATGAATACATATAATGTATTATGATGATGATGTTATTATACATTTACACACTTTCTATGTCAGCTTGTTTTCTTATGTCAACACATTTATCAATGTTGTCAATAAGACAAATCACATAATCACTCTCTATGTTTGACCCTCCATGACGTCATACTTACAGAAGCTCCCTTGGCTCCGTTCAGGCCGTTGTTACCAGGGTTGCCCTACACAAAACAAAATATATTATCACAACAAAATATGGAAGCAAGTACGTATGTGTTTTCAAAATCAATTTCAAGACCAACTACCTATTAAGTATATTACAGGGTAATAATATAACTGCCAATGTAAACCAAATCCAATTATGTGCAAAAGTCATTTGCAAGTTATAAGCAATTATGAAGTATTCAATTATTTAGGTTAATTAGGTTATATCTATATATATATATATATATCAATAAATAATGAAAATAGATCTGTGTGTCCATCATGGTGGCACACTACTTACAGGGGGGCCGACGGGTCCACCAGCTCCATTGGCACCGGGCTCTCCTCTCGCTCCCTGAGCTCCTGAGGGTCCAGTAGATCCAGCGGGTCCAATCTCTCCCTGAAACACAGACCGAGGACCGAGCCACAGGTTAACCATCAGAACCTACTGGGTTTGATGTGGTACAACTAGCATTGTGTCATACAATCGTGTGTGTTGGTGTCAGTGTGGGGGTTCGGTTATACACTGTGAGAACACCGACTGAACATCACTGATCATAACTTTACACTTTTAGAGTATTTGTTTCACATGTGCACTTTAGGATGTGCGTTGGCACATTGATGTGCTATGAGTTATACTGCCACTCATGTCATGTACATACTATATCGCTACAAAATGTGACGTGATGCTCGCCACGGTGTGTGTATATGTACGCCATTTCCCCTGGGGATATGATGCAATTGGCCCTCCTTCACAGATCTATAACTAGTGATCTAGTCCCAGAAGCGGGAAGCGGTCGACGGGAAGTGGCTCGCCACCTACCTTGGGGCCAGGGGAGCCGGGGAAACCTGGGGCACCGGAGGCACCGAGAGGTCCCTGGAGAAGGAGATGGGAGACATGTTTTTTAGAAAGAATCATCCATGCAGACGTTATCGCTAAGCCACATGAGGGTCATAGTGTCTGGACCCTGATTGCTGCATTATATAGGCATTATATATGTATCATCTTACAGGGCAAGAGAACAGTGAGGGGAGAAAAAGGGCTAGGGGGTGAGGGGTAAGGGGTGAGGGCTGAGGGGCGAAGGGGTAGAGGGACCAGGGAAAGCTACTCACAGCGGGGCCAGCGGGTCCAACATTTCCATCAGCACCGCGAGCACCAGCGGGGCCAGCAGGTCCAGCACGGCCTCTCTCTCCAGCCAGACCGCGAGATCCCTGCAGGAGAAAGGCAGGCAGACCACCTCTAGGTTACAACACAACAATGATGATCTATGATGTCAATGTGCACTGATCTAGCTTATATTATTATTATGTCCTAAGTAAATCATCGTTACACTGTAGGAATCACGTCTATGGAGCACTTACAGCCATTCCAGGGCTACCGGAAGCACCATGGGCACCATTCTCTCCCTGTGAGAGGAGGAGAGAGAGAGAGCAGGTTAGGGTGAGGTCACATCCCGGATCACATCTGCATACACCACGTCACATGAGAAGTGATGCAAGTAGCCCTTTATTGAACAGAAATGCTTAAAATGTAAATGAAGGCTGTGTGTGTGTGTATGTAGGTGTGTAGGTGTGTAGGTGTGCTTGCGTTGAGCGCATGTGAGCGTGTACAAGAGTGTGTGGTGGGGGGGGTTAAAACAAGTTCATAGTGCTTCTACAGGGACACACTGAGATGGATGTAGATGGACACACATCCATCCATCCTAGCTAAAGGATGGATGGATGCTGTGTGCTGATAGGAGACCAAAAGCACAGCAGGTTTTCTATCTGTGAGTCCAAAGACACACAGGTAGAACAACTGGTTGCTGAGAGGTTAGGGTTGTGTTAGTGTGGCTAAACATACCTTGATTCCGGCTGCGCCAGACTCTCCCTTGCGTCCATCAATACCGGTGTAACCCTGGAGCAGACAGAGGGAAGGGAAGACATTACTATCACGTTTGAATTTCAAACGGATTTGTCGTTTTAGGTTTGTATTGTATTACTTGTTTTGTTTAATGCTGTTTGTTTGATTCTAAATAAAAACACGCACATCGAAATAATATAACACAACATAATAACTGCACATCTGCACTGGAGATGCTTCAATTCCCGATGGCAAATGCTAGCGTCAAATTCAGCACTTTCACTAAAACAGGATGACATCATTTGTTGAGACGGTCCAAGAGTCAACAACAAGACATTGTTGAGAAGAGCGACAGAAGGGCCTCGCAGAGAGATGAACAGCGAGGGTATTCCTCATCGGGTGTAGACCAAAAGGCAGAAGTGGATAGGAGAGGGAGCGCGGCCTCTGCATGTAGGATCCCTAGGCTTTCAATGGTCTAACACACCTCTTTCTCTTTGAGAGTTAGAGGAGTCTATAGGGTTGAAACAAGGCCTAGAATAAGCTAGTGGCCATGCAGGATGGATACTACCACTATATTTCCCAGGGAAACAGGAAGTAGATCCCACAGTGGATGATGACCCGCGGAGGCTCGCTTATCGTGACAAACGTTTGTCTCGGTGCTACTCCTGTTCGCCTCCAGCAGGTGGAGCCCTGGCGTGCAGGTGTGGACAGGTGGGCCGACACCGCGCAGTGCAGAGGAGGTCGACAAACACAAACGCAAAAAAAACAAACAAGCAACAACAACAACAACAACAACTCACTCTGTGTCCCTTCATGCCGGGGAGTCCAGGGGTTCCTGGGAAGCCACGAGCTCCCTGCAGGTACACCACAAAAACACAGATGTTATACAGATGTTCACCAATGGGTTAATGCGTGTATGTAGTATTGGTAAGAGGAGAAGATTGGTAAGTATTTCCCGCTAACCATGTGTGCATCGTTCATTACTCATGAGTGTTGGGGGGGGGGGGGGGGGGTC
>JAOPJI010000092.1:8587585-8599513 GCA_027122695.1 Merluccius productus
TATTCTGCACTCATCATCCAAATCACCAACACACCACTATGTCTCCTCTTCATTATCTCTGTGATGGATTCTGTACTTGTCAGGCCACCATTACTCAGCACCTGAAATTACATCAAGTGCAATTACCTCCATTTTTTTTTTCCCCAGGTAAAGCAACCAAATATTGTGACAAATGGGGTAATTGGGTCCACAGTCCCTCCATTAATAATGGCCGGTCCAACTGTCAACCAATATCCAAGGACAAATTAAAGGTAATTGGAGATTGATAGTCCCTCTGTAATAAACAGGGAGCTATGTTTCCAGTAGCGCCAGTCGTTGGTTTGTTTGTTTGTGTTTATTTGCTTGTTATCTTTGTTTTCCACAGTGCTTGCCCATGAGCTGTTTCTTTGATATGTGATTAGCGAATCCAGGCAAAATTTGTCCAAACCGTGATTCTATTAGAAAGAGTTGCTGTTCAGAGAAAGCCTTTGGCTTGTAGTAAATAAAAGCTTGTTCATTGAACTTTAGACTGTTGTGAATGTGTGTGTGTGTGTGTGTGTGTGTGTTTGTACCTACGCACACTGCAAATGTTGACTATAACACTGATTTTGACAGGAGCCAGCCAACCAGATGTTGAGCGATGAAGCAACAGAGCCCATCGCTGAGCTTACTCTCAGCCCAGCGGCCGACCTGGAACAAGTGATCCAGGAGGCCAAATACAAATGCTTTGAGAAGATGGAACAAGATCCACCCAATGACAAACCAGGTATCCATATACATCTATCAGAAAGTACTGTTACCCTCCCTGCTCCTTTATGACATGTTTCTGAATAAAAGCCTGGGATCAAAGCATTTGCTCAATGACTAAAAAAGGTTAAAAAATACATGAATAAATGACATTTCCCAATGTATTTTGCTGTCGTGGTTTCTAGGAGCATACTGTGGGCGTAACTGGGATGGCTGGCTCTGCTGGGATGATACCCCAGCAGGAACAAACAGCACTCATACCTGTCCTGGCTACTTCCGAACCTCTGACCCCGCAGGTGAGGGAGTCAGGCAATTTGACCAGATTATACATTTTTCATGAAAAGTGTTACACTGTAATCTAACATACAGTGTCAATATTAGATGATTTATTCATTTAAACATATTTTTTATTCCTTCTTATTTCAGAAAACGCGACTAGATACTGTGGTGAGGATGGGCAGTGGTTCCGGCAACCTGAGAACAAACGGTTTTGGTCAGACTACACACGCTGTACCTCTCAGGTAATGTGTTGTGGTACAGATAGTGTTTTCATAAGACTCAGCAGGATGTCTATTACTCTGTTGTAGTACTCTGTTGTAGTTGTATTAGGTGTATTGTCTTGGAGAGAGAAAGAGACAGAGATGAATTAAAGATGGGTGACTTCACATTTCACAGACGCCACTTCCAGTGGATGAATACAGACCTCCCAATGAAATGGTGGTTGATGCTGACTATGCGTGTTTCAAGAAAATGAAACAAGATCCACCGTACAAGAAGCCAGGTATCAAACATCAATCATTGCGTTTTTTGTATTTTTATGGCTCTTGCCAGATTTGGGGGTTTATATTCGATGGAGGTTGGGAACAAGCAGTTTTCTTAACCATAACGTATGTTGGTGGTCTTGTTTCGGGGGGTCCTAGGAGCGTACTGTGGTCGTACCTGGGACGGGTGGCTCTGCTGGGATGATACTCCAGCAGGGACACGCAGCTCACAGCTCTGTCCCGCATACTTCGCCGACTTCAACACCTCAGGTAAGGGGGGGCTGAGAGTCAACAATGTTGGGAACTGTAACCCTTAACCTAACCTGTGACATTAACCACAGCAGTGTTATCAAAGATAACCAAGTATACTCCATGTTACGTATTAGGAAGTAATGTATGACATGGAACATGGTGTGTATTTGCAAGTTGCAACCACAGAAAGGAAGAGAAAGAGTTTAAGAGATTGAATACCGTCCCATTGATAATAGTCTGAGATGTGTTTCTGCTTTTTTTTCAGTTAGAAGAAACACTTTGTTATGTGTTTCTTTAGATCGGAAACACAGTTTACTTGAGATGTCACTACCTACAAATGTGTAAGCCCCCTGCGTTTCAAAATGATAAACATTTTCCTGCAAACATCTGGTACCTATGTAACCTGGGATTGTGAAACATCTATAACATTTGGTCAAGCTAAATGTTGTATACTTCATGTTCTAGTACATTGTGAAAGGTTACATATCCAAGGTATTTTTCACAAAGAAAAACCAATGGCAATCAATCCTTTTTCCAACAAGGTATTGAGTTCACAAAAATTCAAAACCGGCCCCCAGCCCTTGAGGTGATTCTGTTGGCAGTTAGGGGTCCATCATGTTAGCAGGAGGGATGAGTTGGCTGTGGGGTCACGTTTAGTTAGATATTTCTAATATATTCCCCTCCCCTGGTGTTGTACCCCTATCGAATGGACTACAACCTGTTTAAACAGCCCTCCTGCATAAAAGTTTGAATCATGTGGAGGAGCGAAAAATATTCATGCATATTTGAATTTCTATTTTAGAAAAGGCAACAAAAGACTGCGGTGAAGACGGCCAGTGGCTCAAGCATCCGCAGATGAACGGGACTTGGTCGAACTATTCACTGTGCGTCATTAAGGTAATGACTGTGGTGGCTTTGTTAGCTTGTTTTAATGGGTTTTCAGACAACAATGGAAGAGAAAGCAAAATATGTGCTGGTGGCTAGACATACAATATTTGTGAGCAGAAGATCAACAATGATGCTTTTCTCTTAAAGGTCAGCAATACAAAGAAAAAAAATATATATACAATGATTTTGTAAGGGTGTGTGTGAGACAGAAGCGAGCCATGACTCTTAAACCTTGACCCCCCTTCTTGCGTCAGGAAAAAAGCAAACCACCAGCTTAGCTTACTGTGTCCTCTCTATAGAACTGGACCCTTTTCACAGGTCGTCTGTGGTTTCACTGGTGCACTGCCGTACATAAATGGAAAGCATCCATAGTTAAAATTATGAACTACACCTGTGTTTCTCCTTCTGTGAAAAGGGTCTAGTCCAGCCTTAGCAATGCAACGAGCAAACATCACAGAGAGAGTGAGAGTTAATCACCAAAACTAAAAACAACTACCTCTTAAGCAAAATGCAAATCCTCCTGACAAATAATCGCATCACACATTTTTATTAAAAGTGAACCTAGAAAACGGCATAGACAATAAATCAGAAACAATGTCCTCCTCACTAGCGGTTACGTTACTTGCGGTGGCTGCCAACGTGAAGTAAACCAAATCACGCCCAATAAGCTAGCTAGCTAGTTTATTAGCTTGTGATTCATGTCCCTCACAGTGGGCGGAACGTCAAAGTCAGCGATAACAAAGCCCACCCATTTAGAGGGTGGGCTTTGGGAACATTCTCATTGAATTACTGTTATTCGACCCTCAAATTATCAAATTATAGCGGGACCACCAATCACAGAGCTGCATAGCATTTTCTTCCCAACAACTGCGGAGTCAGCAAAATGCTGACAAAGAGGCTTCTTTCATTTAACCCTTCACATTCAAACACAAATTGAAAAAGCAAGTTTGAAGGGTTTATTTCCTCAAACATTTTTGTTTAGATTATCAAATTATGAATTCATAAAATAAAATTAGAATATCTAGAATATCTTAGGCCCTCAGGGCGTTCCCTCTGGTGTGAGATTAGGTTAGGGGTCAGTTTTGTGTTAGGTATATGTGTGTATGGGGTGGTTCAGAGTGTGTATCACAGGTATATATGTGTGTGTGTGTGTGTGTCCCTGTATTGACTTCCCCCTAAAACCTCTCATCAGCCAACCAGGCAACAGTCGGAGGCTGTGGAGCCGGAGTCCACCACCGACCCCAGGGTGGGTCTGTTTGCCGACACAGTGGAAAATGAACGCACCCGGAAGATGATTCTGGACAGCCAGTACAAATGCTTTGAGAAAATGAACCGTGACACGGCTTATAACAAAACAGGTACTTGGGGTCGACTTGACCACTCCATTGTTGCCTGTTTGATTGGTCTTGACTAACAGGCTGACTAACCGGGTTAAGGTTTTGTCTTTCAGCTGGGTGATTCATTGTTTTATTTGCTTATGTTTTAGCTAACTGTTTGACCGTTTGTTAAAATACATGCTTGGTTAAAAACAACAACCGTAGCCTTTGCTAATGTTTGCTAAATTCTTATTAGAATTCATGTTTTCTACCAAAGGGCGACTGGAATAGATAGTACAAAGTTATATATATATATATATATTGCATGGCACCCTCACCCTTCAGGACCCTTCTGTAGCCGTAACTGGGATGGCTGGCTTTGCTGGGACGATTCTCCAGCGAGGACATTTAGTGCCCAGAACTGTCCCAGCTACTTCAAAGACTTCGACCCGACCGGTGAGCGTGAATCACCTCCTCCTTCATGCATTTGTTTAACCTGCACTATGTAACTCTTACACCGCAGCCATGGCCATAGCCAGGGTTTAGAAATTAGTGAGGTCTGGATTTTTTATTGCATTTCTGGACAAGCAAAATTCATACCAAAATGAGTGTGTGTGTGTGTGTGTGTGTGTGTGTGTGTGTGTGTGCATGTGAGATATTTGGTGAACACACTAAAAGCCATTCCCTAGCCTCCCTTGTGTTGATTTACTGCATACATCATGGTCTTTCACTCCAATTCTTGGCTCACTGAAATTACATTAAATAAGATAAGAAAGACAGACACACAAGTTTTGATCAGTTAGTTCAAATGCAACAGGGAAATATTGTTATATTAATCTTCACAACATGCATAACCTTCTGAAAGGCTAGCTGGATCCTGGGTGGGTGGGTGGGTGGCCAGAGGCATCCCACCACCTGATAACTCTCTTCTTGTCAATTTTTACTTTCCAGTGAACATGCAGAAGTGCCAGTCCTTGTGAGTTGTTCATTCCAATAAACAGCTCACACTGGCTCTGAGCCATGTTTTGAGCCTTCACATGGTAGAGAATGACCTTTCGCAGGCACATAGATTAGAAACATTGTCAACATACGTTTTATGTTGGGAAAGAAGGCCATTTGTGATGCTTGCAGTGTTTCCAAAGCTGATGTAGGCAGGGACTCATGTTCCGAGTAAAACTTGTTCCTCCAGTGTTCATTTTCCTGCTCCACTGTGTCTGGGTCAGGTCAGTCTTCTCCTCTTCTAGCTCTTCCTTCCTTTTTTCTGTCAGCTTTTTTAGAGCTTTTGGTACCAGATAAGATGCTAGTATCGCAGGCTCATTCCTTTGAGAGAACCTGGCATCCAGCTCACTAGTGATGTGATCTATAAAAGGAGAAAAGACATGTACCCTGTAGTGTAGTGGTCTTCCACTATCTCTGTAGGTACGTTAGGCCTGTACTGTTTCAGATATTCTCTGCTTGGCTGGGACCACATCAACAGAGTTGGCCAGGGCTGTGGCTTTTTGAAAACATGCACTGAATCCTCTTTTTGGCTATGACTTCACGTACATTTCTTGCCTACTCATATGCTGTGAAGATGATAGTCTTGAATGATTCCATACTATGCCAGTATGATTACCAGCCTTTTTAGAGATGGAGGTTGGTTCTTTCTCCTTGCTCTTCAAAGCAGAATGTGCAGCAGTGAACTTTTCCATAAAAGCGCAAAATGTGGTTGTTCTGGTGCATCATCTGGTGTGTCCGACATCAACGGGATCCCTGCTGTCCTTGATTGGGCATCTTCTCTTCTGCACTCTTCCTGCAAGGCATCTTTTCTGGCACCTGTAGCTGAGAAGAACAGCAATCCTTTCAATGATGGACATGGTGTTCCTCACAAAATGAATGTCAGAAAAGCCATGGACCCCTACCAAATTGAGAGCATGGCTCCTACAGTGGGTGCAGACTGCACTGGAGTGCAGTTCCTGGGTTCTCTTTTGCACTCCACTTGCTTTTCCTCTCGTTGTAAGCCCTGACTCTTAAGGAAGGTTGCCTGAAGACCCCACTTTGTGAGCTGTCTGAGAATGGCTTCAGTTATTGTTGCTGCGCCTTGTTTTAGTAAGGAATGGAAACCATTCCTCTCTTATCTCCATTTTTTCTTCCTCCTCACTGACATAGAGGACACACATGGACATATCTTCAGTCCCACTTAGGCCATGGACTCAAGTCCTTGACCTCCTTTGTTTTCTTTAACAGGGTCTCTCTGACTTCCTCTGCAGAGCATCCTATTAACTCATTCTGAGTTTTGGGGGAAAGGTACTTTCCATTTTGGGGTGCTGCCTGCAGATGTTGTTTTAGGGTGGAATCAAATTCTGCTTTCCAACTAACAAAGTGCCTAAAGTTCCCATTCTTACTTTCCTCCTCCCAGGTCCCAGGGAATGTCATATTTCGCTGTCCAAGACACATGATTATGTCAATGATGGATAAAATACTTTTACGATTGGACATAACATCATATTTTTGGCTAATAACTGAGCCAATGTTCTTTTTATTTCCTTGGATTACAGACAGGTAGTTCTCAGCCAGTTCAGTGGCTCTTTGATGCCCCACTGTCAAGCTATGCCTTGGGATAATACCTCTCTTTTCACCAACAGCGCTCTTCCAATCAGTGAAGCCCTTTGTAATGAAGCTAAAGTTGGAACCCTTTCATATTTGGCGAAGCCATTCATATTTTTTCTCCCATAGGATATCATGTTTTAGCTGCTTTCCTCCAAATACCCGATGGGGATACCTATGCTGTGCTGTTGCCACCCACTTACTTTGGAGCAAACAAGTTTTCTCTGTATTTGTAAATACATAGTCTCGCATAGCCAGACCTATCTCCACACTTTGATTTAGCGCTGTCCTCTGGCATATTCTGGCATAGGCATTGTTTGTATTTCATAGGCATTGTTTGTATTTCTTCACCAATCACAACTGTCTTGGGCAGTGCTAAGCCCAGGTGCAGCAACCATGGCAGATGGCGGAAGGGGGAGAAGTATAAGGTTATAAGCATGCCTAGAGCCTCCCATTGGGCGACTTCTACAGTCGCCCAATGGGAGGCTTGGGCGGGGTTATGCTAAAAACCTACATCCTGTAAGCCAGACTAGTAAATACCTGACTCTGTGTGACTTCATTCAACAATTTCACAGGATCTAAAGGATGAAAGTGACTCCTGTATCTCTGTGCTCCTTCTCTCTGTTCTCCTCCGATCTGTCCTCCTCTCTGTGCTCCTCATTGTTCATCAGACTATATTGACTTAGCAAGGAAAAAACAATCCTATCCTGAATCCTATCGTGAATTTTATTTTTTAAACTTAAGCTTAAGAGTTGAAATACCTTTGAACAAAAGCGATGATACTGTAGTGAAAAACTAACATCTAGTGCAGCTTTAATTTCTCGTGACAAATGCATCTCATTTTAAACTTAATCAATCAATGTTGCATGCTATCTCACAGCTCACAGACATGGTAAAAAAAACTGCCAGGCATTTATTCATTTTGAAAGGCAACACTTGCTCACTTTTTGAAAATACACATTGAAGGATGGTGGCAGCATTACGGAAGATAAATAGACATGTAACTAAATAGATGCGTCATGCTGCCAGTCAATCAGGCTCATTCAGTGTTAGATGGCATGTATAAATGGCATGTATTTAGTGACAAATAAATTCAGACTATTGAAGAAGAGGCACTTATCAATTCCTATGAACTCTATGACTGTTTCCTTCGAAACTCTTTGAATCAACTATCCATCCTATGTTTTGATTGGAAATGGTGGAGGGTTCATTGCACAAAGCCAACCCTATGTTGCTATACAATACACAATGTAACCCTAACCCTAACCCTAATGGCTTGAAGTACTGCTGGTCTTTGTGTTGATGATGCCGGCTCTGAAACAGATTTCCAGGAAGTGAGACAGAATTTATTTTATTTATATAGTATTAAATTTATTTTATTCATATAGTTCATTCTAATTTGAATAGTAGTAGTAGAATTATTGTGTTAATAGTGTTTAATTTGATAGATTTCAAATATGCCCCCTTTGAGTCCCCTGCCCCACACCGCCTGATCATTTGGTCCTCTGTCCTTGGGGCCACTTCTTTTTGTGGTCCTTCATAAGCACAAGCTAGCTAGCTTGTGTCTGTATGTTGTGTGCCACAATAGTGTCACAATATTAGATTATTGTGTTTAAATTAATTAAGGACTGTTAACATGGACTGTGCATTGTTTACAAGTGAAATGATCATACTCATATTATGACATATTCTTCCATTGCTTCCATTGCTAGAGCTTGTTTCAAATACATGGATGGCAGAACACAGACTTTGCTTATAAATTCATTTTGGAAACATTTTCTCTGTGATGAAAGTATTAATCAAGAAAATACGCGACTGGGACAAAATCCAGCGAGGATTTTTAGACTTTTATTCTTCATTGTCTTCCAGAAAAAGCAACCAAGTACTGCGACGAGAAGGGTCAGTGGTTTCGCCATCCCGACACCAACAGGACTTGGTCTAACTACACCAACTGCAATGCCAATACCAAGGAGAAGCTGAAGGTAAGTTCACCACAGGGTCAGGGAAGATAAGATAAGCCATTCAGGCACAGAGGAGAGTTTAGGTGTGTTGAGGTGTGATTCAGCGGAGAGCAGGATTAGTCGAGCCAGTTGACGAGTTAACAAGGCGCACCTGTGCGTAATTAACGATTCCCTATATCTGTGTGTTTCAGTAGATGCTGGCAGAGGAGCCTGTGGACTGAGCCATGTAGACACCCCTGGTGTGCATGCAGAGAGAGCCTGGAAAAGGCCTGGCCAATTATATAGACTGCCACACCTGAGAACAGAGGGGCCCTATCCCTATACAGTCTGTTTGTAACCTAAAAACAATAAAATAAAAAAGCACCGTTTGACTGTGGTTTTGATTGAACAAGACATTTCTAACTCCTAACATAATTTATCCCTGCTTCGGAAGAATTCATGTTAAAGCATGCATGGAGTTTCAGCATGGCTTTTTCCATTTGGTTCCTAGATTTGTGTACGTTGTTATGTAGAACTGGAAAGGTCAAAAGGCAGTTATTTAATGTAATCTATCTGTTGTGGTATGATGTTGTGGTGTCCCTCCAGTCGGCCTTCATCCTGTACTACATGGCCATCGTGGGACACGCTCTGTCCATTGCCTCGCTCCTCATCTCCCTCTCCATCTTCTTCTACTTCAGGTAATGTCCTACATACTGTGTACCTTTGTTGATCTATATGATAATTATCATAATGATAATGCTAACTTCTACTACTACTACTACTATACTCAATAAATTAATAAACAAAAAAGGAAGTTTAAAGGGCCTGTCTGAAATATTGTATTTTCCATTAGAGAGGGAGATTCAACCTTCCTTCTTTAATAAGGGTCGTAATGTTAATGTGTCAGCCTGCAGCGTCATCAGATGTACTGAGGGAAGTGTGAAGGGGGACCGTGTTCTTATTAGAAACATGCTCATCCAAGTGCTTGGCTCATTGTGCTCTCTCATACCAGTGGTCACATGTAATTCCAGAGGGGGAAAAGTGCACAATTAGTGATACTTTTTTGTATTCCAATTAGAGAAACAATAAAAATGTCACAACTAATAAGGATAAACACTTGTGCGATGCGACGCTTACTGAATGTAGATGTATGACATATGAGTTAACAGTAGTCGCAAGATAAAATAATAAAACAAAAAAAAGATGTATGTGTATCTCTGGAGAAAAATTTATCTCCATGAATTTCTTCACAAAAAAAACACACACTTGTTTTCCGGTTCCCCCTTTGCTTATTATGTTTGGAGAAGCATTGGAGGAAAGAAAGTTCAAACCTTTAGTTTATACACTTTATAACAAAGCCTGGTTGAGTTGTGTTCCTTGGCCTGGTAGTTGACGGTAAAAAGCTCAGACTGGGGTAATGGGCCTTATTCACCTAGAGGCCGCAGTCAGTAGCTTTTAGAACCAAGATGGCTGCCATATATGGATAATCCCTCATAGGGATGAATGATGAGCAGGGTGACCTCCCAATAGGCAAGGGTTGCCCTGGGCACATCTGAGGTAGGAAGACGCTTCAAGCAATCTACACGTCACAGAATAACAATCTCGATAGATAAATAAAGAAGTAACAATTTTTACGAGCACAGTTTGTTATTATCACCTCTCAGAAGGTCAAATGCTGAATATTTTATTATCAGATCCAGATGTTTACTCTAGTATGCGATGGTGGATTCTCTTGTTTATGACTCAACATCAATACAAGTCATCCTAGCTATCCTTACTACTCTATGTCATGGTGAACTCCATGTGTTGTTGTTTGGTTTTGTTATTTTTCTATTCATTTATCTTATTTTGAGATTATTTTAACAGGTTCCGTCACACAGAATTATTTGTGGTTACTGTCTGTGGGCGCTATTATGTGGAGGATTTGAAACCCCCCCCCCCCACCACTATTTGCTAGATTTTGCTGCTGGTGGTTTTCATGGCTTGAATACAGTAGGCTATATTTGGTTTAGAAATAAGTTACTCTGTATTGATCTGTCTTGTTCATGTTTTGTTGAGGTATATCAAAACGTTATAAAGATAACATTTTTAATGTTTACTTGACTTTTACAGGTAGCAGTATTTATTAATTCATTAATAATTAATGGTGAATGGAAAGTTACTCACAATAGCCCCCAGGAATGACAGCGTTTCATCTGATGTGCTTCTTTAGCAATCACTTTTTTAATTACTTTTGACAAGCGACGAGAACGAGGAGACCTTCTTTAATGTGTACTCTTTTGTGTTCATGCTATCTTTGTACTGCAGGAGTCTGAGCTGCCAGAGGATCACCCTGCACAAAAACCTCTTCTGGTCCTACGTGCTGAACTCCACCATTACCCTCTTCTACCTCATCACTGTGGTCAACAATCCTGGCATAGTAAGCCAAAATCCGGTACGTATAAATATTTAAAAAATGATGTTATTATATTATAATTTCTTTAATACATTTGTGTAATTCTTAGTTTTTTCTTTGTATTACATTGTTTGGGATTGTTTGATTTGATTTTGCTGGTATAAATTTATGCTATTTTTTTCTGTGCAACACCTTAGTTTCATTCCTTTTTTTTCTATTTCCTTGTTTTCCATAGTTTTCTGGGAAATAATGTGATGGCAGACGATGATTTAACGTAGATATGTAGAAGAATACCATAAAAAATATAATGGAAATCATAAAGTATTATGGGCCTCTGACACAAAGTCCAAAACTATGAGTATACTTATTTATCACTGCTACATTTGATATCACCTCCTTTTGTGCTGGGTTTTTCAGGGCTCATATCAGCTAGAGAGAGAGATAGCTCTAATGCTTTTTTCAGCAGCACTGGGTTTGCCTGTCAGAGTTTTTCGAGTGGTGGCTATGGAGCCAAACTGCATATTCAGACAGGAATTCATTGGAAGCAGAGGTCCACTGAGGTGAAGATGATAAATCAGAGAGAGAGACAGAATGCGCCTTGCTATCAGGTCGTGAACTTTTATTCAGGTGTTACTTTTAAGAGAAACAAACATCATTGTGTAATTCTTATAGGTCGTCAAAAGTACGAAGTTGTAGTTTTTTCACCAGTAGCCGTACCAAAAACGTCTTTTTATATATCGAGTACTTTTTCATTTGCACATCCATCAGCTATTTTATTTCAGAAGAGTAGCTCAACGGTCCCTCAAAATACTTCAAAAACTCAGACCTGCTAATCCCTCCCCAAGAAACAACTTCACAGACACCAGACACCAACAAAGACAACTCCAGCAGACACCAGAAAGGCACAGCTGTGTCAGGAGTTGCTGCGTCCTATCCTTCTTCTACTCCTTCCCTACTGTGGTTACTGCTGTTCATATAGCGCCGCCCCCCCGCGGGGGGGGGGGGGGGCGCGCGCCACCACAGGGTGGGGGGGGGGCGGGGGGCGGGGGGGGGGGGGGGGGGGG
>JAOPJI010000092.1:8600293-8610536 GCA_027122695.1 Merluccius productus
CCCCCCCCCCCCCCCCCCCCCCCCCCCCCCCCCCCCCCCCCCCCCCCCCCCCCCCCCCCCCCCCCCCCAGAGCGGTTTTTTTTTCTTTCATTGCGCTCGCAGAAAAACAAGCCCTCAACATAGTCGTCTCTCACTTGTTGAGAGAGAGGCTGCAGTAGAGCGAGGGAGTGAATCTACAGACGTCTGGTCTTTGTGTGTGTGTGTGTGTGTCTGTACCTGACAATCCTGAGATCTGTTGGTGGGGGGGTAAAAAAATCATGTCCGACTTTGTCAACACACATTGCTACGTCACTACGTGTTTGTCAATCCTGACAAGTACTCAAATCTATCGAAGTCATATGCGTTAGGGTATTTGAATCCCAGATGACAGGTTCTGGGTTCGAACCCCGATGTCCACAGTCTACCTGTAGGCAAGCAAGACGCCTAAAGCCCTACCTGCTCCTTAATGACACATGTATCACCAAACATGTTTTCACTGTAAGTCACCTTTTCATAAAAATGTCAACTAAATGACAAGAAATATTAATGTAACAAAAAAACCCAGCCCTGAACTCCTCAGCTTCTCTGGGGAGCAATTTTCTTTTCACAAGCTTTTGCATGGAGAGAAAAACAAGAGCGAGAGATGGAGAGATAGAGAAAGAGAGAGAGAGATGCGCTCCTCAAGCATATGGTTAAAGGTTTAGAGATGAACGACTGACAAGTCTCTTTAGCCATGTAAGAGGAGCTTGCGAGGGGGACAGAGGGATCAGCGATAATCGGAAAGGCAGCAGAGTCATCAATTCCAAACTTCCTCTCTTTGACACACAGTACGTAACCTGGTATCTCCGAACATCACCAGAAGGCCGCTAAACTTTGAAATATATCCATCTCTTTTTGTTTTTACTATTTACTATTTAGTATAACATTTAGACCGTGGGCATCGGGGGTTCGAAACCCAGAGCCTTACCACTGGGAGTCACACACCCTCACCACTAGACCGTCCGTCCCCAATGCCACAGTCTGTGTTTTTGTATACCGTCAGATCTAGCGTGACTTCTCTCTCTCTCTCTCTCTCTCCCTCTCCCTCTCTCCCCCCCCCCCTCCCCCATCAGGTGGGGTGCAAGGTGCTGCACTTCTTTCACATGTACATGCTGGGCTGTAACTACTTCTGGATGCTGTGTGAGGGCATCTACCTGCACACACTCATCGTGGTGGCCGTGTTCGCTGAGGAGCAGCACCTGCACTGGTACTACCTGTTGGGCTGGGGTGAGTCGCTGCAGCTCTCCCTCTCTCTCTCTCTCTCTCTCTCTCTCTACATCACACAGCCATGAATATTGTGGTCCCAACTCACTTTAACCTTTAAGCTCGCCACTTTATCAAAGTAAAGGAGGGTTTCTCGTACTGCAGTATCACTGCTATGGTTTTAATTACGGAGCGGTGAATGATCATGCGGCATTCAATTATTCGGGTGCACATTTGAAAAATATGTATTGCCTTCATCATCTTTATTACAAATCCTTTGCATATATTAGTTTATAATTTTATTTTTTTTTGTTCATCTTATTCAATCAATGATATCTTCTAAACATGTGTGTTTGTGTAGGCTAGATGTGTGTACAGACATTGATATATTACTATTGCCTGTCCAATAGAAGTTAGCTAAAATTGAGTCAACCATTTACATGTCATTATCATAGATGTATATTGTATAGGCTACATATTATCTTTTTCCATTCATTATTTTATTTAAGTGTTTTTATTGACGTTTTATTTGATTTATACTCTCCTGGCACAATATGGAGTAAGTGCAGATGTTATAGGAGCTCTTGGGTTTAGGATAGTCCAACTGTTTTATTGCTATAGGTCCAACTATGGTGATGACAGGCCCTTTAGCCTAACATCGTCCTTTCCTCCCCTGGATCTGAGCAGTGAACGCTGGCAGGAAGTCGTTGTGTTGTGATGAGTGGTAGGGTGGAGGTAAATGCAGAGATAAATGTGGCGTGTTACGCAAACAAAGAAGCGGCGAGACGAGAGCCAGCCTGAGCTCCATATGTGGCCGCTCCAAAAATGGGGCCGCGGCGCTCTGTATGTCGCTTTTGTCTTTTTAGTGCCCGTGCAAAAAATTAACCAGGCCAATATTAAACAAGGTTTGATGCGTTTGTTCAGAGATTACTCCTTGGATTACTCAAGGAAACGGTGGTGCGGGGTGGGGCAACGTTGATCCTAAAGCTTTGCTGCAATTATGGGAGAAATCTTAACAGAACAGGATCGACTTGGACTTGAACAGAATTCCTCCACACGGCAAAGCGTGGAGGAATGGTAGTCGTCCGAATAAGACCAAGGCAGTCTGACAGCGAGCTTTCATAACACCTTACATAGCAACAAACGCGCCGCTGACGCCACAGTTACAATGGCTGAACTAGAATTCACTCAGGACCTCATCTGCTCTCTGTCTTTTCGCAGGGTTTCCCTTAGTGCCGGCTTCCATCCACGCAGTGGCCAGGAAGCAGTATTTTGACGACAAGTGAGTAATGTTCCTTGACGCGCGCTAAATAAACGCTGTATGTTTATACATGTGTTTCTGTGTGTGTGTGTGTGTGTGCGTGTGTGTGTGTGTGTGTGTGTGTGTGTGTGTGTGCGCGCGCGCGCACGTGTGCATGTAACCAACTAGCTAAATCGTATTTTTGTGTGTGTGTGAGTGTGCATGCGCGTGCGTGTAACCAACTAGCTTAACTGTGTTCTTTTCTATCTGGACCCGTGTGCAGCTGTTGGATGAGTGTGGACACCCATCTGCTCTATGTGGTGCATGGGCCCATTATGGCAGCTCTCCTGGTGAGTCTACTCGTTCAGCGGTTTCTCCCCACAAATTGGGGATTAATCTAATCCTACACGCTGCACGTATCAAACCCTGCCGGCAGTAGTGCGGTAGTAGGACACAATGTGGTGGGATACATGGTGGTCGAAAGGTACTGGGTTCTATTTCTGATGTCTGCAGCCTAACCTGTATGCATACTTGAGCAATATACATACCTAACCTACAATATACCCACCTACAAACTCTTTAAAGGACAATCCCGGTCAGGGTGAAACCACTGTGACCATCTCTCCTGGTTTCACTTAAACGTCCCTCACCAATATCATTAGTCAAAATGATGCTGAAGAGCATTTAGCGTGAGTGCGCTCTCACCACAAACACCAGCGATGTCACTCTCCAAATAACAGTTAATCACCGTACAAGTACCCTCTACACAACAATGTCACAAAAACCAAAGTGCCACCGCTAATTATTTACATCCATGGCGAGGTGTGCTCACGCTAGATGCTATTAAGTCATTCTGATTAATTAGATTATTTACAGATGTTTTAGTGATGCCAGGAGAGGCGGTGACGATGGTTTGATCACCCTGACCGCTACGGCCTTTTAATATCTTAATGTATCTGGACGGACTGTAAGCGGCTTTGGATAAAGGATCTCCTAAATGATTAAATAGTAATGTGTTGGGTGCTCAGGTGAACCTCTTCTTCCTGCTGAATATCGTGCGGGTGCTGGTGACCAAGCTCAGGGACACCCACAGGGCCGAGTCCAACATGTACATGAAGGCGGTGCGGGCCACCCTGATCCTGGTACCCCTACTGGGCATCCAATTTGTCATCTTCCCCTGGAGGCCCGAGAACCGGCTGGCAGGGGAGGTGTACGACTACTTCATGCACATCATCATGCACTACCAGGTGGGCACGGCCACTTGGCAGTTGGGGTTTTTGAATTAGACCGGATTTGATTGATGGTTTTGATTTGTTTTGCGTTACGTCAAGCGAATGTGTGTGTGTATATGCATGAATAAATGTGCCTTGGGTTTTGTCCTGCCCTCTACAAACAGGCTATGTTCACACAACATACTGTAAATATATTATACACGCTTATTACATAGTTGCTGTTTCTAGATTTATTTTCTGGGCAGGGTGGCTGTAAATACACATTTACTTGGATGTATGTATGTACATTACATCATACATTACAATCTACATATTGCCATGTCTAATGTCTAAATACATTTGGGATACTTATTGTCTAATACTTTTTCATCTTTGTTCTTTTCAAGGGTTTACTGGTGGCAACGATATTCTGCTTTTTCAACGGAGAGGTAAGGACCATGTGCTGTGCCGTGTTCAGCAAATGATGCTGTTGTATTGTTTTCGCCAAGGTTGTTCCAATCTCTTATAATCCTTTCTTTGCATGTTTTGCACGGCAGAAAATAAAACGGAAGCAGTTGACCTTTGGTAAATGCCACTAGGCATGCTGGGAGATATCCAGCAATGCACGGTTGTCTGATTCACATAAAGCAGGGTTTATTCAACTGATTGCACCAAAAGAACTATCATACTTATCATAATTATGAAGCCGTTTTTCCCCAATTTGAGTAATACATTAATTTTGTGTGTGTGTGTGCGTGTGTGTGTGCGCACGCATGTTTGTGTATACATTTCTGCAAATGTGGTTATCCGCATGCACGTGTGTGTGTGTGTGTGTGTGTGTGTGTCTGTGGGTTTGTGAGTGAGTGTGTGCATGCACGTTTGGACGGTTATGTTTGTGTGTGTGTGTGTGTGTGTGTGCATTGTGTGCATATGTGGGCGTGAGTAAGGATTTGCAGCATTAGACACATTCTTTACAGAGATAGCAAAACACGTGTGGGAGAGGCAGGGTCAGCGGGAGACAATGACTGGATTTCCAAGCTCCCATCTGAAAATTCACTTTGCTTTCAAGAAAAAAACCTCACCCCCCCCTCCCCCACTTCCACCGTCCAAAGCCCCTTTTTTCAGTCACTGTGAGAAACGATGAGCGTCCTTGATTTGTGTCCTGCTGGAGTTGAATCAGGATGTCTGCTTTAATGAACACATGGTACAGGGGTCACCAGCTTAAAAGCTGACGGACCACTGTAGACAAGTGTGATGATGTAGTGTGTTGTGCCAGAAGCAAAGCCATTCCTCAATGTGCAAAAGGTCAGGTCAGGCTTTTCTAAATTCGGCAATAGAGTGCAAGAGGCAGGTGCACTTGCTACCTTCGAGTTGAGGCAAAAGGACATGTTAGATTCTGTGTTTCACTGTCGGCTCGGCCTTGCAAACAAATTCCAAACTACACCCAACTAAACGTGTGGCCATTTCATCAGCAGCTGGCCGACGGGAAATGTTTACAGCAGAGCCTCTCAGAGGACATCGGTATGCATGAGAGAAAAAAAAAACTAATCGAGAGAGCGGATGAAGGAGAAGGAGAGCAACTTATTTGAATAGCCAAGCGTGGTGTGAAAGCAGAACAGAGGAGAACATAGCGACAATTAGCAGCCTATAGTCTAGTGTGCCCTGGCCTGGAAAATAGCTGTTAGGAGCTCATGTGCTATAAGAGCGGCCATAACTCCCTGGATTCCTTCCAACCGCCATTCATAATTCATACATGTCCATCAGGCAGACAAAGGTTAATAAAGGGTGTGCTAGGGACACAGTAACTAATAGATGGGGTTGGGAGTGTGTTTGTTTGTCCCGTCCGAAAACCGGCTGCCTGTAACCCTATTTAATTAGGACATGGGTTCCCGGGGGCCCCTGGTTAATTTCAGTTTAATTTTCATTTTTTGATCGTAGGGGCCAAACTGCACAGACCTTCTTTGTTTTGTTGTCAATAGTGCCATTGTGGGGTTAGGTCATCGAGACAAAAAGGCTGCATGTTGTGTTTGTTCGATCAAGACAGGTCCCTTCCATCTAAATGAGGCTGTTAGCTCTAGTTGGGTCCTATTAAAACAATTTGTGTCTACTAATGTCCAAAATAATTCAGATCATGAGATCTTGGTTTCACTGTGTCCTCAGATACCCCATAATTAACATTAGCATTGTCAAGAGGGGGATTACGGCGCTATTAACCACACGCATTGTGGAGGAAATATTTGGGTTTTTTCTATTTTGAGACATCCAATCAAAATGACTCTCGCTTGAAAAATTTGGTGCAGGTTTCTGCTCACATGAGTTTAGATTTGATTGGGGCCGGTGGGACTCGATTAGGATTAGTTTCACCTTAAGTCCCGTTGAGTCATTCATTACCATTCATCTCCTGTCTCTATGGCAACACGCTACAGAGACAAAAGTATGACTCTCAATTGGTGTTGGTCATTTATTGTACATGTCATGTTATATGCTGTAAAGGTGTGTTATATTATAATATATATAATATTATATTCTGTAGAGACAACATTTAATTGTGCTACCACCCAATCTTTTTAAAGTTTGTTTTGTATTTGTATTCTTTATCATCACAATTTTACAAATAAAAAGTAGCACTGCTACTATTGAAATATGAAAAAAAACTAATACATTTAATTTTATACATGAAACAAAAGTATGTATTGTCACAACAACAACAACTAGCTAAACATATTTTTTGGAATATAATTTTCGGTATCTGGGGGACACAACTGATATTAACAAGGCTTTTACTCGATAAGCCACACACACACACACACACTAGCAGCAGCATGTAAAAAATAAAATATATATCATTTTTGTTACAACCAATAAAGTTAGGATAATATATATATATAATAATTATAATTATAATGCTGTCCCTGAAGCTTGTGTACATAACGTCTAGTCGACATGAAATGTTTTCATTAGTTCTATCATTATTATTATTATTTCGTTTTTTTTTTGCTCCAGGTGCAGGGAGCTAATATTAATAATAACAATAATTATACTAATAATAAAGTGTGTGTTGCTCCAGGTGCAGAGAACTAATATTAATAATAACGATAATACAAATAAAACTGAAAATAAAGTGTGTTGCTCTAGATGCAGGGCTGATAAAAAAATAGGGAATAATAAAAAATAAAACTAACAATTACAATAGGGTGCCTTGCACTATGTGCTTGGCCCACTACTACTACTACTACTACTACTACTACTACTACTACTACTACTAATAATAATAATAAAGTGTGTGTTGCTCCAGGTGCAGGGAACTATATTAATAACAATGATAATAACGACAACACTGATAATAAATGTCTGTTGCTCCAGGTGCAGGGGACTCTGAAGCGACAGTGGATGCAGTACAAGACCCAGTGGGGCCAGCGGAAACGGGACCACTGCTCCATGCGTTCCACCTCCTATACGGCGACCTCCATCAGCGAGGTGCCCACCTTCATGTACCACCACGAATGCAACAGTGAACACTTGAACGGCCACCACTCGGAAGACAGCGAGCTGGTGGCCCTCAAGGCGGGTGAGACATACGCATGAGCCAGTGACGGACGGCGGAGGAGGAGTAAGGAGCGAGGAGTAAGGAGCGTTGGCACTGGGGAACTGAGGAGGAGGAGGAGGTGCATCGGAAGAGAAGGGTGGGGTATTTTTTTGATGCCAGTGATGTGAAAGGACCAACAAAAAGGAATCAGACTCTGGGTTTTTGTTCAAAGAGTCTACAGTACGTGACTCCAACTCCAAGGGGGCTGAGACTGGTCTGATCTGGTTTAAGCTGGTCTGGTCCGGTTTGAACTAGGGGTGCAAACATGTACTTGAGTAAATGAGTACTCGTCAAGCATTAACGTAATCGCAAATGGTTTTGTAGTTATTTTCCTGACATCTTACAAATATATAATATATTATGTTCTTATGTATTTTGGCAAAGTTTTGGAGCAGGATATATTAATGAATAGTCAAAAGCCTCCGCTTTTGCGCTGTCATGCATTGTTGTTGAGAGGCTGTATAAAATAGGTTCATTCACCAACTTTAGTAGCAGGCCCGCGTAGGTGGGCCAGCTTTGGTATTTCTTGCATCCCTAGTTTGAACTGGGCTGGTTTGACCTGGTCTTGTCTGGTTTTAACTGATCTGATCTGGTTTGGACTGGTCTGGTCTGATCTGGCTTGGACTGGTGTGGTCTGGTTTGGACTGGTCTGGTCTGGTTTGAACTGATCTGGTTTGGACTTCTCTACTAGGCCCGTGGAGAGTGGTTTGGAAGAGGAGATGAGCTACACGGCTAATGAGTCTTTTTTTTTTACGTGATGCTGCTGCTGTCATGGTGGGCTTTCTTTACCCCACATTCTGGTGTGACATAGGACTTGGACTTGGACCTCCTTTTAGCTGCTAAACCATTTGAACTTTGAGCTGGTGGTTTCAGGGACCGGGTGGTGTGCAGATGTGCAGATGGACAAACAACGGTGTCTCTGAGTGAAGCAGGGTTGATGTGTTATGTGATCACGGTGAGGACATTGGTACTACGGTGCTATGAATTACATGATATGAATTAAATACTGTGATGTGGATTGAATTGAATGACAAAGATGCAGATAGCCATACTGATGATGAGGAGGAGGAGGATGGGGCGTGGCTTAACCTAACTTCACCTATACCAAAGGGTAGGCTGGCTACAGGTATGAAAGAACAGAGTTTGTCTTAACAAAGCTGATCATCGATGTTCCACGTACGCACACACACGCACACACACACACCATAAACACACGAAAATCATACGTGCCATTGAGGTTCAAAAATCAAAAGGCCTACTGTGCCTGAAGCTCTGGAATCGTGTACATAACGTCTAGTCAAGTGTCAAGAAATGTTTTCATTGGTTCTATCATCATTATTGTTGTTCTGATTTTGTATTTTTTTTGTCAACCTAAGTACCTGCTGACTGTCCGTCCCGTGAAGCTTGGCTTATATTACAGTTGCTGTCTTACTGTGTGGTTACAGGACACCACAGGGCTGGGAGTTTTGTAGAATAGAGATGCTAAATATGTTAAACTATGAATAAATGAATTTAAAAAAATACTATTATTATTATTAGTTAAACGCCAACCAAATGTTATTTCACTGCTAATCACTGTAGGGGTTGAAGAATACCATGACGACTCATTTACATAACCACCATCATCTAATTAATTACCGTGGAAACTGTTGTCTAATTGCTATATTAATTCTCATGAAAAATAACGTTGAAATTTGTTTTCAAACGTTTTATTTTGGTCTCAAGGTCAAAAGGACAAAGGATTCCCATTTTATTCCCATTTTCAAATTTCATATTACTAAAATACAGAGGAGAAATTACAAATGAATGTGAAGTAAGAGTATAGGCAGACAAAGCCACGCTGCTGAGTAAATTAAAATCTTTAATTAAGTACGTAGTAGAAACCACCAACGCATGCCTGAAAAAATGACAATGGTCTTTTCAAGTCCTTACCTAGACTTTCCGTCCGTCCAGAATATAATCACAAATCAGCTGCAACATAGAAAAAGAAACATAACTCTCGTAGGTAGATCCAATAGAGTAGCTTGTTGCACAAATCAAAATCAAATAATTTAAAAAAATAATAATTGACACTCATTTTTTGGTATTTTGAGTTAAGAGGCAAGATAAATATTTAAACACCGGGTGCAAGACCCCATTTTGCTATTGTGACAATCAAAATTCTTTCTTAGACTTCAAATTCAAACTGTTCCTGCCACTGTTTCACGTGAACAAGGACCATCGATGCGTACAGAGGGCTGCGTTATTTTTGCCTTACAGTTGAAGAGGCCTATATGTAGCCTGGAACATTCCCATGACCATAGTACACTATTCTTAGCTTCTTTGAAAACCTCTTTCCACACAACAAAGCAGGCAGGCGTTTTGCAGTGCCACTGATGGCTGAAAGACACACTTAGTGAGCGAGAGAGATAGAGAGAGAGAGATGCTGGGATGCACTGTCAATTCATGGCATCTTCTTTTGCTTGCGTAAATCCAGCGAGTGAGTCATTACAGGGCACTTATCTACAAGGTCATATTGATCGGCGGCCTTCCAAATGGCATCTGAAGACTTTCCCTAACAGGTCACCCGGCTGTTGTAATGTGGGATCACGAACAAACGTACTGACTGGCAGTAAGTACAGTAGGCTACATGTTATACATAACTACATATGTTATATATGATATGTGCCATCTTTCACAAGATCCAAAGTAGTTATCCATTGTAGTTCTTCTTCAGCTAACTCCATTACGGCCGATGCTGTGGATGTCTACTGGACACCTGGAGGAACATATCTTATCATGTTATGTGTTGATATGTTGAATGAGTACAATCGTCGTTCTCTGCAGTGGAATTTTCCGTCAATCTATTTATTAGCCGATAGGAATTCAGTAGTGCATCTGCTTCAAAACTATTTTTTTTGTTTTTTACTAGCCTGGCTAACACCAGACTAAATCACAAATGAGATGTAGTCTGGCGACCACCTATTCATGTTCCTGTAGAGGAGG
>JAOPJI010000092.1:8612734-8647294 GCA_027122695.1 Merluccius productus
AACTACAAGCTTCCGTCTGTCGCATAGTACGCGTCATCGTCTTTCCGTCCCTCCTCGTTCTGTGATTGGATATCAAAGCCTAGCAAATTCTTGCGAGAGGAACCGGTCATAGCCACCAGGCTTGTCTGGCAGTTCGAATTTTCGAGTGCGCAAGGCAGCACGGGTATACCCAGGCTAGATTTTGTACATTATTTGTCCAGGAAAAAAACAAAAAGACGTCAGCAATACTCTGGTGGATCTCGAAGAATACCTGTGCTGTATATTTGTGTATGTTCTGGTTGAGTTATCCTAGTGTGCCCATGTTGAAACAAGCAGAATTGTGTACATAATAGATGTTTATGCTGTGAATATTGGTTATTGGTTGGTTATTGTTTTTTGATTATTTTTTTTTCCTTTCATTTTATGGCATCCTTTGTGATTGTTTGTCTTTTCCCCTACCCTTTCAGCCCAGATTGGCCTAATTTTAAAGCAAATAAAAAAGCTTTTATTTTGTTAATGTACAAAAGCTTGGCTTTTTTTCTCTGTTTGGAAAAGCTATTTGCCTCAGAAATAAATATATTATATTGCCTTCTTCTTCATCTTTGAAACATGCCACATTTCACCACACACATTGTTAGGACAAATGACACATGAAGAAATACAAAACATGTTGGGAAAATGTTTCATTCATAAAGCATAGCTGATACTTTCATAGAAAGGATTGCACTTAAGTTAGCAGTGCCCAAGTCTCAAGAGCTCGATTGAAATTATGAGATTTGTTGTTTGTTGAAGTGTTAAACATTACAACCAAACCACTACCATGGCACAATTTGTATTTCAGCATGTGTTTTTTTTGTGTTTTATTTTTTACAATATTCCCTGCTGATTCAGCAGCATTTGGCTGAGCTAAAACTATTCCTGTCCTTGTTTCAGGCTTGAGAGACTTTTTTATAATGAGAAAGACAGGAGAAAACAAAGGAAGTCGTACTTGATTTGTCTCCCTGCTTTGTGAACCGCCCCCCGATGTGTGCGAACGCCCTATTATTCTCAAACTTCAACTTGAATCACATCTCACACTCGACGCGTTAACAAAACCGGTCAGACAAACTGTTAGGAGAGCGCTTGGCTCAAAGATCCCGTCTCCCACAGTTAAGTGGTTGTTATCACACTAATGGGGTTCTTCATGGAGACAACTCCTTCTGTCCCTCTATCAGCATCACCATAACATGTCATTTCACAGTCTGCTGAGTCCTAATCATTTAGTTCTTAAAGGGCATGCCTCAATGTACTTAAAGGGTTTCTTTTGCGGGAGGGGGGAATTGGGCAATCATTTTGTATAATTATGATCTGGTAAGATCAAAAAACGATGTCCTCCAATACTCCTATAGAATTATTAGTGCCAAGACTATTGCATGCTGGCACATATCAAAGTATGTATTTTATTAGTATTACACATGAAAGGCACAGGCAGTCTATCTTTAACTAGAAGAAATCTCGGATGGATATGTGTAAAAAGTTATTCTATTCTAGTTATTCTTGAGTATAAGGATGGCGTTAGTGTAAACAGTGATATGCACAAACAGCTTACAATGCAAATAAGGACAAACAAAAAAACGAACATTATTTAGATTATAGTCATTATATTCCTGACTTGTATCAACACAATGTCATGGGCCACAGAAACAACCCCATGAAAACTAAGTGGCTCAAAAGGTCTCAGGGGAGAAACTTAAATGAGCTATTTTAAAATATTTACTATAAAGTTGCAATTGTGCTCAAGGGCCAAGAACCTTTTCAGCTGTGGGTCAACATCCTAACCATGGGACCATCCTGCTCCCACCGTTCGGAGTACAAAAAAAGAAAACCAAACAATATTAATAAAACATGTTCAATGTACTATGCTATAGTATTAGAAGCAAACAAACACCCAAACAAACAAACACCAGCCTTTACCCTTGAACAGCGAACAAAAGGTGGAAAGGAAGGTTTAAGTGATGTGCACGTTGTAAAACGCCTTGACTTTTTTCAACCATATCGCCATTCCAGCACATAGTGGACCAATCCTATCTCGTTATTGGGGTTTTTCTTTTGTGGGGCCTTTTTTGTGTGTATTTTATATCTTTATATCTTATAATCTGTATTAAGGTTTCAAAGCCCCCCCACACACACAGGGTCAGGTAGCACCCATGCCTGCAGGGCTGCTCTTTCTCTCCCTCTCTTGATCTCAACTCTCTTCGCCACGGGATACCGTCCTGTCCCTTCCCACCACTCTCCCACGCTTTCCCCCAATACCCCCCCCCCCCCACCTCGATACAAACACTGCTCTCTTCTTCCCCGCGTGTGAAAACACATTCACGTTCACCAAGGAGGAATTCTTTCAAGATGGCGACTCGATCTTCACAGACGACAAATGGACACCCTATCAAAACCAAAAAAGCGGACACTTTTATCCATGTGTATTTTTTTGATATCAAAGGATTTGTAATTGCTTCACATCGGCTCAAAGAAACGCAATTTAGGCGTGATTAGTCGACCACAATGGGTTTCACTTTGTTGATGGCCATAACCGGTGAGTGCGTGCCGGGGAATCAGGTGCACCATCTTAATGAGAATTGGGGAAAACTACTTCACTGTGAATTCCATTCATGGCTGAATTAAGATGGCGAGGAGATACAACACAAATATGGAAATAAAGTAATTATATGGTACGCATGGACGTGAATAGTGGCGCACGGTAAAGTTCCCTTAGTTGAATGGGATGGACACTTCCCTATCTTCGGGAGAGTCCGTCCAAACCCTACAGGTGAGTTCAATAGTATGGGTTTTACATATGGGGGCCACTCCAGCAGGAAGCAGCTGTAGCGGGTTGACAGCCACCACTACAGCTGCTCTGTGCAAATAGAGACTCAATAGTACTCCACACACAGAGACCTTCCTGAGCACCTTTCTCTCTCAACTCCCATCCCTCCACCCACACACACACACAGACACACACACACACACTACTGCTGATGAGTAATACTACGCTAGCTCACCGTGAGAGCTGTCGACTGTTCAGGGTTTTGCGTCCATATTCCTTTATACAAAATACCGGTACCTGGTGATATTGAATACTGAATGCATTGGTAAGAATTTCAAACGCACTTTGTAGTTTTATTAATGCTGCTTTTGGTTGTGTGTGTGTTTTTCTTCAGAGCGTGTCCTGTCTTCTCTGCTGTCTCCTAGCCATGGTGTACCTACAACGCCTGTACTTTAAATTAAAAAAAA
The DNA here is from genome assembly GCA_027122695.1 of Merluccius productus. Taxonomy (NCBI): domain Eukaryota; kingdom Metazoa; phylum Chordata; class Actinopteri; order Gadiformes; family Merlucciidae; genus Merluccius; species Merluccius productus. The sequence continues at coordinate 8,615,981 of JAOPJI010000092.1, forward strand.
TAAAAATAAACAACAACCCTGCCAAGTCCAATACGATTCCCGCTCGATATTTCAGAGGCGCATGGGAAAATGTTTTCCTCTCGATGAAATTAACATCCTTCAGAAGTCTCCGAAGAGGAGAGCTTAACTAAAACAAATTATTATTTTTTTGGATTACAATATGCAATGCATAATTATGAACTATGATCCTCCTTGAGCTTTTGCTCGCAAAGCCTTTGAAGTATTGTGATTCCAAAAAACACAATACTCGTTGCATAATAATGATCCTTGTCAGTTTCGAGTTTAGAGTCTTTGATATTATAGCAACATGAGTGGCACCGCATCGCACTGGGACCGACACTGTAATCGACTCAACAATATCTACTTGCACAGTCCTATTAACATCTCATTAACGTGTCATTTCGGAGGGAACCACTGACCACTGAACAGAACAGAGAGAGAGAGGGAGAGAGATGAATATACAGTAGATAGAGATTTCTAGATCCATATTTTTCTTTGGTTCATTTTTTAACTGCTTTGACAATGCAAATGTTTATTTTCAATGCCAATAAAGATCTTGAATTTAATTTGAATAGAATACAGAGAGAGAGAGAGGAGACAGAGAGCAAAAGTGAGACAGACAGACAGACAGACAGACAGACAGACAAAAGAGAAATCATTGCTGTTCTTTTAACAGTAATGGGAAGTGGAGGGTCCTCAAAGGAGGGCAGATTTGCATGTGTTGAAAGCTGCCATACACCACAAGCTTTCAGCCACTTACCTTATTGCACAGTGGCGTAAGTAGTTGCTGAAGTAGCCTGTGACCCGTGCAAAAACAAAAGAGCCACACACCTCAAAAGAAGCACAAAAAAAAAATCATTAAAAACTGGTGGATGTGATCGGCAACCATGAAAAAATGCATACCTGCCTTTTGAAGTTATTTTTAACAGACTGCTGCATTCTTAGCTATGTTGTGTGCATAATATGGACTTGTTTGCCTGTCATCCTCTTGTGAGACAGGCAGGTGGAAACAAGCTATTGGCGATGGAAATGTGACACAGCGGGAAGCAGATATAGCCTAAACCAGTGGAGGTCAGAGAAAGTGCTTTACTTGAAGTATACAGGCATTTAAAGCATCGTTGTCTCCGTGTCGTTGTCCTTTCAATGCCCCGTGTTTTAAAATACAGCAGATCTTACAGAGTGATTTAGTATGCATGTGCAGTGTAAACAGAGCTCAGCTTCAAGTGTCGCGAGCTCGCAATTATTCAAGGGTTTAAAAATTATGTAGTAGGCAATTAAATACTCCTTTTTTCGAACCTCAAAAACGACAGCTCGGCTGGTCGTCCAAAATATATTTTTCAGCAATATATCTATCGGACAATAAAATTAAATAATGGCCGAGGTTACAAGACACTGTAATTTACTCAGCGGGGAAAAGAACACCCTGACATTGCTCTCTGAATTCAGACAAAAAGAAAATCTGAGCCACAAAATTTCAATCTCTCTCTCTTTCCCTCTCTCTCTCTCACTCTCTCTCTCTCTCGCAAATGCGCATTAGTCTCACTTTCCCTGACATGGTCTGGCGGCCTTCGAGAAAGTGTGATGAAATAGCACTACAGCCTTGGAGTGGAGACAGCGGTGCTTAAAGTTAGGGCACCGCGAGGCATCGTCAAACAGCAGGAGAACAGCCCAGGGATCCCGAGCGCTTCCATGCCGAATCGGTACGCTTAGAGTTTTCCACTGCTGTTTTACGAGGTGTCCCAGGCACAGTTGGAGACGCAATAACTTGTTTCCGCGTTAGCATTGCCCGCTGGATTCCATAAAAAATGTGTAATCCAGATTTTAAGAGATACGGCTTAGCTATGTCTTAGACACGTGGCGGAAGACCAACAGCTTGACACATTGCTCCGTGTGTAATGATTATGTATACGATGCATGCAAAAATACATCTCTAAAATGCCCATTCTATCCCAATGGGGCATTTCTCTCTTCTATTTTCTATATTCATCCTTCCTTCATTTCTTTCCTTACACTCTTAACACTCAAAAGCAATAAAATAAATAAATCACAACTATCCAAAGCACTTGTGCCGAAAACTGTCTGTTATGTGTTTAGGGTTGAAGTGTGTTTGTCTCCTAAGGCCATGTATTAACGGACGGTTAGGAGGGGGGACAGCCAGCCAGCCACTTGCTGCACACCGATAAGAGGTTGTTTACCGCCATTCCCTCTGGCCCAAGGCGCCCCCCAGCTCACACAAACACCCCATATCTCTTACCGGGGTTTGCATGAGGTCACAGAGTGTCAATCTCTCCCTATATCTCTCCTTTAAATGTATTGCATCTCTCTTAAGAACAGGTTGCGGACGACACGCTCTCATTAGCATACAACCTCACTGCGATGTTTGCAAGAGTGTGCAACAACAAGCACTGTTATTAGGGTGTTTTAATGTATGATAGAATGGAAACGAGGTGGTTCGGTTCTGTGGTTACACGGCATTAAATGTGATGTTGTAATAACACGATTAGCAATGTTAAGGCAATCTGCTCTCATTGAGACACATTAGTACGGCAGAATTGCAAATGATAATTAAATCATTATGCTGATGATGAAGGGATAAACAGTGACTGAGGAAAAGAGTAAGGGATAAATAAAGAGTCATTGAGAAGTGGAGGAGCTGGGTTTGTTTGGGATGAATGTTAACAATGCCTGTGCGTTATAAAACCATGTGAACAGTCTCTCTCAGCCATATTCAAACACGTAAAAACACGCAAAAGCTAAAAAACACAACTATCTCTGTACTGCACATACACACATGCATAATAACTTTAATTAGCAAAGCAGAATTCGACAAAACCTCCTAAAGTTCATGCAACATGCAAACATGCTAAATTATATGGGAACACTGTGTAAATGGGCTAAATTAGTGACTGTAGTGTGCTGCAGTGATCCAGAATGAGTTATGTGACTTCTATGGGGTTTGGTTCCATTGATTGACTTACAAATTTAGTCAGGAATAAAGTACCCTAACTGTCCTTACTTTGCATGAGAAAGATATTTTCCAAAAGAGACTTTTATTCTCTTCAGTAAAAAAATAAATAATAGAAAAGTTCAAAGCATTTTTTTAAAGCACGAAGCAGTGCCTGACGTTTTTCGCGTGGCAGATGCGGAGATTCATTCACCACAACAGATGATTTAGCAGAATCTGATGTACCTCCAAGTTCAGTTCAAGGCCCCCCCATTACTTTGCAGCTAATGTTGTCTGGGGTTCGTGTCGGCATTGGAGCCGACTCAATCCCGCTACTAGCGTAGCGGGATTGAGTTTGGCCTTTGTTCAGCATGGATTCCTGCCTGGATTCCTTCCATTAAGATGGGCTTGTTAATGCTTAAAAAGTCCCATTTCACAACCGATTAAAAGCGGTCATGACCGCCCCGATCAAACGGCACCCTGATGGCAAAGACAGCAAAAAAGCACAGAAATAAAGTGCGGAGGAGAGAGTCCGTATGCAGATGGCACAACCTTCACTTTCACAACATCTGCTTTTGGATTCTGTTGGCTGATCACAGGATAAAACCATGACTTATCGTTGCCTATAGTCACCAGCTGTTTTGGCGCAGTCTTCAGTTAAAGAAGTTATTCGTATTTCACCGACACACAGGTCTACACACACACACACACACACACACACTAAGCAGCCGAGCTACAGGTGGTTTTTCTTTGGGACCATCTGACGTTGCATGGCAAACACAACTACGTCCCTCTTATCCCTTCTTCATCCCCTTCCTCCTCCAACACATTCCGCAGAGAAGCCCTGGTGGTGATGGTGAAGGAGGTGGACAGCTTCTATAGGAGACATGGTTGAAAAGGAGTTCAATCCCATGTGTGTGTGTGAGAGATGCTTTATGATCTGAACTGGCAGCCTCGCATGATACTCCAAACTAAGGGCTTAGTCACATAGGAGGTTAGTATTTCACCGTACACTGCAGTCAAACATGCAAATGCTCGCGAGGTTCCTTATGTCATTCCTTCCTTAAAGGAACGTTCCTTAAACATATGGAAAGTAAATTCCTTATCCCCCCCATCTCCAACCAATTTGACATCTAGTATTTACAGTCACACACACACACACACACACACACACACACACACACACACGCACGCACGCACGCACGCACACACATCCAAGTTAATGGAGCATCAAAGAGCAGGTAATTGAGAGGGTTGAAGAGCCGTTACCTCCACCAAGACCTGAGGCCCACCACCCAGTCCGAAACATGCCGTAACCATGACAGCCCATCAAGGAATATGAAAAACCATTACTAAAAAAAAAAGGAGGAGGAGAAAAAAATGGAAATAAAACAAGTAAACAACAAGTAAAAAGAGCCACACAGTGAAGCTTGAAATTGCATGGATTGTTATTCCATATGATAGCCGCTTGTAAAAGCGGCTATCATGGGTTTTTCAGCTGAAGGGTTCGGTTGATGTTTGAGTCTTGTTTCAATTATGATTTGTTTCAGCAAAGAACAAGGAAACAGGAAATCCGCCATTTTGCTTACTTTTCCCTCTCTTCATATGCGCTGACAGTTACTGAGGAAGCAAGTGAGCAACATTGCTACATTGTGACACTACAGGACACAAGAAGTTTATTGTCTGATTTTTGTAGAGGTGGCTTTCGACTACTATACTGAAATCAAATAATACACATATAAATGTCACGTCCTGTATACCTATTTGATATTTAATATTTAATCAAATAACTTGTGATTCATGTGCAGCGTATTGAAATTCGCTGGTCTAATCGTCATGTACTGCACTGCTGCGTCTGTCTATTGTCCCCATGGTAAAAGGTTGACAACTGGTTTTATCGAAGAAGCACAACATTTGTTTGCTACTGTTTGGTACCTGTATTAAGTGCTTAACATTTCTTAGATATATGGAATAGGTTAACATTTATTATATTATATTATTTATTGTTTATTATATTATTTTATTTATTATTTCCATTTTTTCCCCCGGATGCTGTTTGTTTAGATGTTTAAAGTAAGTGCAGACGCACACACCCTGTGTTAAGGTTGCCACGGTTACCAATTCAATACAGAGGATAGTCTCACCAGCATCACCTTTCCACTGGTAGTGTAACATCATCCAATAAGATTAAAGTGGTCGTATGCTTGCGGTGAATCACGAGGAGATGATACGAAGACCTCCACAACACAAGTAATAAAAATGGAGTAATAGAAAAATGTCTTCTCCATCAAATCCGCACGCAAGCCACCTGTATTGAAAAAGGAAAAAAAATGGCCTAGGTTGCAACTTAAAATGAAATATCTTACAAATAAATACTTTTTTTAACGGTTTGAAAACCTGTTATTTTACTCGAAACGGTCGCAGAGAGAGCAAAAATCAATATGTATTTTTTGAAGAGAGAAGCATCGTTTTCCACCTGAATGAGATTACTGAGAGGACTTGGAGCAGAAGCCTCAAGACAAGGCATATTTTAGAGCAGTTGACCCCGGGGTGAAAATGTTGCTTCATCACCCGTCCACTGAGGAAACAAATTGTTCGTAATGACAAATCAAGTATGGATGTCTGTGCTTTGTGAAAAAAGCAACAGAAAGATTGAATGTGGGTCAGACCAAAATGTAGGATAGGTACAATAGTGCAATAAAATGATGACCCGTAGGAAGGAAGGAGGAAGAAAACAGGCCAAATACGCCCTTGGACAATAAGTCAGTTTGAGATTAATGTGCCTTTCCTCATTGATAAGTCAAAGCTTTGCCATTAGCCAAGTCTTATCATATGCTGCTGCTTGAGCATTTATATATATATTATGATAACACTACAAATTTGGAGAATTGTTCAAAATAATCTTAATAACTTATAATAACCGCCTGTTTTCTCGAATTAATCCTTCAAAATAACTTGTCAGGTCCATTTCCATCACTTGATATTTTAATTCAGAAACCATTTGAATGTAGTTAATAGTTAATAGTTAACATTGAGTTTTGTATTGATATTTGTACATCTAGAAGTATAATTTCGTAGTACAACACATATATTCTACTCTGCATGCAGTCTCTTTACAACCACACACAGCATTTGTTGCACCAAACTAATGCAACTAATCAAGCAGCAAATTAGTAGCACCTGGCGATGCAAGCTTTGCTGCTGCAGAGCCCGGCATCCAATTAACCGCCTCCGTCTGTAATGACAGCCAACAAGAACAGCCAATCACCGAGTTCAATCAGATCCACAGATTGTAAATATATCGCGGAAGAGCCTTATTGTCTTAAATGATTGTAATTGTTGTGAAATGTTTCCACTAGCCCAGAAAGAAAACTTTGTTTTGTTCAAAACAAAGTTTTGTAAAGTAAAAGGCAACAACAAGCTATTAAAGGATGCTCTACATACTGGTAATTTGTTTCCCAAATAACTAGTTTCATTTTCTTGCTTCACCAGCATGAGCGTAATCCTCTGCGGCTAGCAAATCCCCCCTCTTCCCTCTTTCCATGTAGCCTATCTATCCTCATATTTTACTCTCGCAAATGCCATGTGGAGAAAATGCTTCTGGTGGACCGTGTCATTATTCCACGACCACTACATGGATGCTGTCCAACCGACTTGGGGCATCGTGGCCAACCTGACCACAAATACAAACTCTTATCTCTCCACACTAAGCAATTCACATGAATTGGCATCGTCAATTATGACAAGAACAGATACTAAGTACCAGATTCACTTTTTTTTTAAATGTTGGACTCAAGGACAGGGTTTCGTATCATTGACAGAATTTCAAGACCCAAAATGAGGCAAAAACGAATACACCAGGGCCACAGTACTGCAACTTCCGGCAAGGCCGCCATATAAACACTGAGGTGGAACAGTCACCTTTAACCTTTCCTGATTGGATACTGCAGACAAAAAACATGTCTATAAGTTGATAGCTTGTTTCAGCAGCCACACCCGGCCCGACTCAGACTGATGGGACTTGCCGTCATGACAGAGGCTCTCTCTCTGTGTGTAGTGACAGCTGATTTAACGTGTGCACCTTGATGACCCCCATGCACCACAGGTCTGCAGCCCCACTCAGCCCCAGAGGCCCGTCAGCCTAACCTCAGGCCAGGTGAGGCTGCTTAAAACCAGCTAGCAATTACACAAACTCCTGGTGATTTTACAACACCATACGTCATAAGTAAGTCCTTCCCTAGTACCGTATAACGCTAAATGTGTTGGAATTACAGTATTTGTCAGCGCTGTAGGGTGGCGTTAGCATTGGGGCTAATACATACAGGATAAAGAATGGTCTGCCCTTCACAGGCAGGAGGGCAGAGCAACACGGGTCCCCTGCACGACACCTCGGCATAAGAACGGGAACGAATATGAATTGTACGGAGGCTGGTGTCGCAAAATCACACCTTGCCGTCGCTATATTCTGATCGCTATCTATGGGCTTTTGGTTGATGATTTGAGGATTTAGGTTTAGGGGGTTGAACAAATCTATTACCCACAGATTGTATCGTATTGCAAGCTTTAAAAGTTTGCCAGTTGGAGCAGTTTGCCAGTTGAATTCTATGATACAAATGACCTCAGTATGGTATGGCCTTTTTTCATCCATGATTTAGTATACAAGCTCTATGTATTATCCTACTAAACCCCCCCCCGCCCCCCCTCAAAATGCACTTCACACCTTTTATTCAGCGGTCTCGCTTCTCACAGCAGCTATAAAGTGCATTAGCGTTACAATGGGAGAGCTCATTCATTTGGCTGATAGCACTCGTGCGCATGTCAACAGTAAAGTATCATCATTATGATGGGACATGCGCTGCTAAACCCTAGTCCTTAACACGCGCTGTGATCTCACCGACAGCACTGTGAGCAATACGATAGTGACCATAATGGTACGGACATTATTCACACAGTTAACTGTAATGAATTAAAAAAAAGACAGCTTACAGTCACTCCTGGGTGGATTTTACTCATGGTGAAAATGGATAGCAAAGCAAGAAAAGGAATAAGGAAGAGACGACTAAAGCAGGTCCAATGTTAGTGTTTATTACATTTGAATAGGTTGGATTTCACCATCACCATGGAATGCTGATGCTACACAGGAAGTTCATAGGAGCCATAACCATAAGTTTAAATATTAATTATTACATGTATACAGTTGACAGGTTACCGGGCATCGGACAAAATTACACTTCCACTTATTTGTCGGATCAGATTCTGAACCCAAAAGAGACGACATGAGAAGCCGGAAAAAAATATATAAATACAATCATGAAAATATGACATTACATCATAACAGTATTCATCTTGGAATAGTGCACAGATAAAGACTAGTTTCAGAGCAGAACAAACACACAAACAAAAACATTTAAATCCATCTGCCTTCCTTCGTTAAAATGTGGACAATCATTTCAGTCCTTGGTTTCCAAAGTCTAGAAGGGGAATATTTTTTTCTCTGTTAATTAAGTTCAACTGACTGACTCATGGAAAAAATGCTGGGATCAATGCCTGACGCTGTGGACTTACAAAAGGGATCCATTGTTTTGCCGTTCACCGAGAAGCAAAGGCATTGATTTGCAAGATTAGCGATACACTGCGTTCATCGAGATGACTATTCTAAATCTCCACCTATTGGAAAGCAAAATAAATATCCACGTGGGATACAGCAGAAGATACAAACAAAAGAACAAGTGCAGTTGGTGCAGCTAAATAGTCTACATATCAATAGCTTTGACCAAAACGATAATCTTCAAAATCATATATTATTCATTGATAAAATAAAACATAGCATCCAGTTAGATAGGCACGATAAACAGAACCAAGATATTACAAAGGGGAACTACAACCTAAACCTTGGATGAAGGGCACAATACACCATCACTTTCCTAAGTGTGCTCAAGAGGTAGCTAAGCACATAAGGCTAAGTAAGTAGACTAGCTTTTCCTCCTAGCACTCCCGTTAAAGAGTTGTGACAATGTTTCCCATGGACCTGAATGAAATACATACGTACGTGCGGGGAGGAATTGTATCTTCACCTTTGATCGTGGGTGTTGTATCAGAAAACAGACAGCACAGATGTAATAATACAAAAGCTGGCCATGCGTAATATTAGGGCGTTTACATCCAGAATAGCAGTTATATGCTTGAAAGTTTAAAACGGCGGTTCGGTTTGTGTGTGTGTGTGTCATTGTCCCTTGAAAATGAATGAATTCACCGCGGCGAAAAACTCAACGGCTAATTTACAACATAAAACGCGTGTTTTGCTTGAATGCAGCGGCTTTGCTAGTTAGCCCAATTAACATCCCGACTCGCATGAAACTCGCACTTTCGTGACGACATGAGAGGGGCTATTTCCATTTTTTGACGAGCACGACGCAACCTAGGTATGTGTGTACAGTAAGCAGAAGATATAGACATTCGAGGCCGGAGCGTTCCTCTACTGGAGTGTCCCACTGTTATTGGGCCTGGGTGGGTCTCTTGCCTCTATCTCTTTGGTCTGTCGATGTCGTCGATGGCCGACAGGAGCTTCTGGCGAGCCTTCTTGTTGATGTGTGAGCCGAGACACACGTTCACCAAATTGGCCAGCTGCTTCATGGAGTATTCCTGGAGGCGGTTGATTGGTAGGAGTTGAAAAAAAAAAATGTAATTAATTAATTAATTAATTCAATTCAACATTCGATGCACTCATATTTGGCAGACTTGGGACAAACACAGGTGTTACACATTACACTATGGGCCTGCTCCGTTTATCTTCCAGGGATGTGTAGTAGACTAAACTTGTGAAGATGAGTCTACTACCAGAGCCAGTTATAACGTAAGTGTTTACTAAATCGGAGTTTACACATTACTAAAACAGAACGGATGCACCACACACACACACACACACACACTAGTTCTTACACTCAGTGTACACTGAGCAGATCCCAGCAGCGGCGGCCTGTTTCTACACAGGTTTAACTTTTTAAATTGTGTTTTTTTTTTTACAACACAAAGCTATTCCAGAGTACATGAGTACAACAAAACAGTCAATGCCGACTGTGCCATGCCAATCGATGTCCTCTCTGGTCTTCTCAAGCACTTCCTCGTTTATATTGTAGCTTGTTGTTGATTCGCTACAACTTGGTTGCCGTCACGTTGACGCGCCGACGAACTGCTCAAGTTCAACTTTGCACTACTAAGTTGTTGCCAGTTAGGACACTGCTTGCATATCGGTGGTGCAACCGAATTTAGTAAACTGCTAGTCTGATACCAACTAGTGGTGGAGGACTTTATGCACAGACTTAGTAACAGACTTGCACATAGCTGGTGCAACCCAGTCCCGGTACATAAAAGTAGCAGACCCATCATTTTGCATTATGAGTGACACCTGTCCTACGATGCAGGTACATGTCATTGAGGACCAGATTGAGGTGAAGGCATCTCTTGCTCCACTCACCCTGTGATTCTTGATGAACTGCTCCATGTCGTTCTCGGTCAGGTAGTAGGCCTTGATGTAGGTCTCCACAAACTCTTTGTCGGGGATGGGCCGCAGGTCAGTCAGGCGCTCCAGCTTCATGAGGAACTGCTGGAAGTCGAGCTGCATCAGTGCACGCCCCTCGTTGCTGCATTTCTTCACATTCGCGTAGCTGAGGGGGCGGGGGGGGGTGTAGAGACAGGAAGGGTTAGCATGGTGGAGGTCACCCAAATCATCAGTCAGTTACAGTTCCAAAGGGCTTCCCAGGAGAAACTCCCCAAAGACTTTTGTGTCAATTAGTGTAGAGTGGTGTGTGAGTACAGTATGTGTCCTAGACCTTGCAATGCATGACTACACACCTGATATACATTTCAATAATTCAAACTAAATAGATACACCTCATCTACATTGAAATTAATTACAATATACACACATAAATTAGGTTAAAACTAAAAACTAAATAGATACGAGAGAAAATACAATGAGCGGTTCCCCACAGGTTTGGTATGAGGAATGCTGGACAGTTTTACCATCTGCCAACTGTCTAGATTCTGGTGTAAACAGTTCAATCTTACAAGAGCTATACTCCGGGACGTTCAACCTCACCGACACACCGGTACACATTAGGGTCATTTCAGGTCTTGGCTTTATTAAATAATAAATATGAATGACAAGTTGTAACACGCTTTACAAAAAATGTAATATAAAAACGCTGAACAGAAACAGCACGTCATAAAGTCGGGGGTTAATTGCGTAGAAGTGGGAATCGTTGAGTGTCGAGCTGCTGAACGCGCTGGGCTGTTTAACTTGTTCATCTGAATTTCCCCATGATGAAGCATCTAGGTTGAGACATAAATAACGTGGCAGGGCACATTTGCCAAAAACAAGTGGATTTTACATTAAAGCGAGGCTACGTTGACGAGGAAAAAGCTGTGTATTAAATCAAAAGCATCCCCTTAACATTTGTTTCCCCGTAAAATGTAATATATTCATCCTCCAAATCAATCAGCAACATGAGAGGGGTCCATCAACGGGCTTGACAAATCTGTGAGCTTTTTAAGCTGCGAAAGACACACATCCATCCACATTCTGGTCACAGGGAGGGTGCAGGCAGCCCACTCGCTCTGCTTGAATTCAAGGATGTTTCAAACTTTCCAAAGATTCATTGATTTTTTTTCTCCATGGCGGAGCCGGATCATTTTAACATAGTGAGCGTATGCCCACATAAATGTGTGCGCATGGCTGTGCGTAAGTGAAAATGCTTACCATTCTAGCAAAGAATCCATGCTGTGCGCGCAAGTACTGACTGCTCATTCGTGACAGTTTACCGGCAGGCCCAGGTTATCAAAGCGGCTTCTTCAAAGATCTCCTTATTCATCCACAAGATCACCCACACTCCTCCTCATCATTTCAAGCATGCCTTTTTCCTTCTCCGAAAAACCTCAAGTCACCCCTCTCTCCCACTGAAGCCTTTCTAATGCCTCCCCCAGCTGTGCCATATACGCACCGGGAGCAATAGCAGCAGTTAAGAGGCTAGCTCCAGAATGCTAACTAGAGCCTGGTGCCCAGAGGACCAGCACTCCAGGAGACCGGGGAAGGTGGGCAGAGACATAATTAACAGTACGGTGCAAACCCCGGAGCACATAAACAAATCGCTCAGCTCTGTGTGTATGTGTATGTGTGTGTGTGTGTGTGGGTGTGTGTGCAAAATTGAGGGAAGATGTATGTGTGTGTGTGTGTGTGAGTAAGTGAGTGTGTCGGTGTGTTGGTGTGTGGTGTGCATGTTGTGTGAAAGAAAGCTTTCATCTGAACAAAACAAGGAAACCTATCCAGCTGCACTGGGCTTTCTTCGCAGCCGACCCAAAACGCTTCCGCTTTAAGACACAGTTCGACGAGCGTGTCCTTTTTTTTTCCCACAGGTTGCATATCTAGAGTGGCATGAAAGGTGAGGACAATGACAGTGTATGACGCCAGGCAGTCTCAGAGAGAGGGGGGGAGAGAGAGAGAGAGAGAGAGAGAGATTTATGGAGGAACCAAGAGCAAGGGGAGAACCCGAGTCGACACTTATCTCTTATCTTCTCCCGTCAGCACCTCCACCCACCCATCGACCCGTCCCATGTACCCTCCCGGCGTCCCTCGCAGTGCCTAACTCGGTGGCGGCAAACAGCTCCTTTACTAATTCATGCCGAGCAGATGTTTGAACCGGGCGGAGAATGAACAGTCTCTACAAAACAACAGAAGAACTCTTCTGTGCATCTCCACAGGGGGATGAGAGCGAGGGAGGGGAGGGGAGGGAGGGAGGGGGTGTGCTGAATCACCACAGGTGATGCAATAGGTCAGCGTTAGAAATTAATAGAGAGGTACGTGTGTATTTATAGTCTAGTAAACCATTTGCTGACGTTTAATGTTGTCTCTACAATCGGCGGCCCTGTAACAGTAGTTAAGAAACAACGTTTCGTACATGTTTATTTACGACCAATGGCTGGAGAGCCAAGGGACCTTCAGACTTGGTCCAGAGAAGAGGGGGGGAAAGATGTCACACTGAAGGGATGAACGTTGCACACCTTCCAAAATTCCCAGGCTATATAAATCAAGTGGATACTTCATTAGCATATCCTGTGAGTGATGAAGTGAGCTGTAAACTAATATTGTGTAAGTGGTGTGTTGCGTGTTGCGGAATTACCCTCACACACACACACACACAGGCACGCACGCACGCACACACACACACACACGCGCGGTTCTGAATAGTCCACTGGTATTCCAGCTGGAGGATGGGTGTCATTGGGTTGCCAGTTCGCTGACACAACCAAAAAGAACAAAATGGCTGACAAAGGGCTTTTAATAAACTAAAAAACATAGCCTGTAAACAAGTCGTGTAGCGGGCCGCTGCCAACCGTCTTGTGGAGTGTCCAGCCGCTCAGCAAACGCTGTGTAATTTATGCACTGCGTTAAAAAACCGGACCGTTGAAACACCTAAAACATGTGTTTTCTTAATGCTTTTTTTTTTTTCCCTCGCCACGCTTGGACGATCCATATCGTGTTGTGTGCTTAACTCTCAGACACATACCTCCCTGAACAGGGAAAAATGTGTTTGGTTTCACCGAAACCTGAGTCAGGGGATGTGCACGTGTGAGCACACAATGTGTGAACCTATCAGCTCTTATATTCATAGGTGAAGTGTCTGTGCAAACCTCCACTCCAAATTCAATTTTCAGAAGTTTAGCGGGCATTTATGGGGAGAAATGTTGCGTTGAAATATGCGTGCGTGCGTGTGTGTGTGCAGGGACCTATCAAATGACTTCCTGGGCTCTGTGCTGATGACTCCTGTTGTTTACAAGGGGAGCGCACAAAACCTCAACCTGCAATCAATTAGCTCTTTTCTGGAACTGCAGGGTAACTCCGAGTCAAACAAAAACTTGTTTACCGCGTTCATGGACATCACAGATTAGATTGACTCCAGGTTTCTACCGTTTTATCATCATACCTCTGCATGTGCTGCAACACTTAGTGAAAAAGGTGCTTTAGGTGAGATTTAAGCGCTATTGTTTGAGTGCAAATGGTTAGAAACGGCCTAGCCACCTATTGGAGATATCTGTTTCCAGTTGACTGTGCCTGCCTCTGTATGAGCCAATTTAGATTTAGACTGCTCCCGGCGCATTTCTGACCAATCAGGGCATCTCTTCCTGGAAAAGGTGTGTGAAATGAAGGAGAAACGTAGGGAGGGAGGGAGGGAGGGAGATGCGCTCTCTCTTTACAGCTCTCAAATCTTACCTACAGCACATTTAAGGACACGGGCCAATTTACGGAGCATCACACGAATCAAGAAGCATTCTACATCATTTAACATAAGTCAAAACCAAGCCAGAATCGTACACAGCGCTTCTTCGGGGCGTAGTTACAGGCAGACATGACTCCTGGCAGGTCTAGACTTTGAAGACCTTCAACCATCAAACGACCACAGGCATTACCACCCATGTTACTGAGGATACAGAAAAAGCGATGGCGTGACTCACCCCTCCACCAGAGTGCGATTGGCCAGGCGGATGCAGTGCTCCCACAGGACGTTGGAGACGGCAAGGGGGATGCGCACCTGCCTGGACACCTCACCCAGCTGCCGGTTGAACTGCTCAAACTCCTGGGCAAGGAACCAACATGGGGGGGGGGGGGAAACAAACACGGAAAAGTGAGTGAGGGATTCATGATGTTTTGTTGTTCCAAAAAGTGTTGTTTTTGACAGAGCATCGTTAAAAAATAGATTTGCTTTCGTTGAGATTTAACAAAAGCACCTCAGTGCTGTGATGAAAGGCATCACAGTGTGTTACACAAGATATCCTAGGAGCTCCCTTCAAGACAAGATGGCGTCCACCACTACTGCAGCCCAGAGGCATCAATCATGCAGGTGTGTTAACATCTGGCTCGTTTCATGTTCAAACCCAAAGTAAAGCAGAACAATTCCAAAGGAAGGAAGCTGGTGGCCAAAATCTGTCTCTATTATATTCTTTCCACCGTTTTCTTGATGATAAAAATATGTGTGGGGCGAGTGGGAGGGGGGGGCGGCGGGGGGGGGGGTGGCGGCGACTCAAAAAGGGGCCCTCAAAACAATATCACCCAGCATGATGGATGATAATTCAAGTTCCCGTTATTAACCACGGCATCCGCGTGTGTGCCTGGCGCTTCCTGTCTCGCTGCAATTATGAATTATGAATCAAATAGCGCAATTATGATATTACACGTACATGTGCACTTTGATGGGGCACGGCAGCAGTGCCTGTCACGGAGAGAGTGAGCGGGAAAGTGAGGCACCCCGCCTGAGGGGGGGAAACCGGCAGCGAGCGATTTTAATACATAACAAACCTTTGCGCACAGAAAAATCTATTGGGAAGTATGCAATCAAGGCATGCATTGCATACATACCTAGTTTGCTTTTGATCCACAAAACTAAAACTAGGCAACCTGGCTAGTTTACAGTTGGGCATCACATGAATAATATCAGTTGGGTATCAGTACCAACATTGTCTCAGTTTAGTGTCAGTTGACCTGAATTTAATTACATAAATCAACAATGTCAAGTGAATATCAACTCTCCATCATCAGACAGAGACAGTGAGAGACAGAGAGAGAGAGGTTTTCAAGATGAGTCCCGCAGTAGTTGAATATCATGTTACATGTCTCATTTGTGGCAGGTGAGATTCAACTTGGTGTCTGGTGAGATTTTATTATTGCTATCAACTACTGAAAACAGGTGAAACTAGGTGTCCCCTGACTTGCATCAATATTTCAAATGACTGTCAGAGTGTTGTAAAGTACACGATTGTGACAAGATTATCACCAACATAAAGCCTGACACTCAACAGCATGACACATGTATGATGGTTAACAGTGCCTGTCTATAGTCCTGCATAGCAACAAACTATAATTTGGACTATCCAAGTCAAGTGAAACATTCTCGGTAGCAGTTGAGTTTTCACTAAATGTCTATTGATCATCGACAGATCAGCAGAGGGAACTGTCTACTGCACATACAGCAATCTATATTTCGGATTATTTGAGAACCACACAATGTTGACATGTCAAATGACAAGGACGATACTGTACTCAACTGATACTAAATTGATGCTCAACCGATACTCAACTGTGAACTATCCGGTAAAGTGTTACCAACAAACAGTCCAGAATGACATCGCATTTCATTCATAAAAATAGTTTTGGATTGAGGCAGCACTTTTTTTTTTCTTTTCATTACAGAGTCATTACCATACGCCTGCATTTCCTTGTCACTCTATATGCAAATAAGTGCCGATTCCAAATGCTACTGATCAACGTGCATTCATGAATAAAGAATTCCTTTGTGTGCAGTACAATAAAATATTCCCGCAATAACTCGCCTTGTCACTCGCTGTTTAAACTGGAATTTGTATGCCATTATGTTCCCCCGGTTGCGCCGCAGAGAACACCATTAGCACCTGCTGTACACAGATCTGCACCCGCGGGGTTGTAATGTGTACAGTGGCGCTGCATCGTCGCGCCCGTCGTCGTAATGTGCAACCAAGCCCATCAGTGGGAACATTAAGATATTTGCACTGTGACAGCTTTAAGCTGAGCTGAGCTAGCGGAGACGCACCTCTTCTGGTCACTTTGTTTTACAGTAAATTGCCCGGCGTACAGGCGGCTCAGCGGCTCAGCCGACAAGCCCGAGATGAATAGGGCTAGGGTGGATCTGTCGACCGACCCATACAGGCGGCGTTTCATTTTTGTTTTACTTTTGTTTGTTTTTTTGTTTTCATCCGCAGGTTTCTTTATCTCCCAACCGGGGTCCAAAATGAACACCTGGCACCCAGCCAGTGGTGGACAGATTCGACCGTATTTGGCAGGTAACACAAATTCGGCTTACGTATTAAGACAATAGCTTGGTGGATGTTTCCACTCTGGCAGGGAAAAAGACAATCCTAAAAGTTAATTTTGGGACCCGGCCCCCCGACGGATTCGAGACGGCTCAACAGATGTTCCTTTTTTTTGCATGCATATTCAAACGAGGGGATTTGAGGATTTCTCGTTTGTGCTTTGTGCTCACAAATAAATAAAAGCCCACAGGTGACTCAACAGTGAGAGTGGCAATATGCCACTCTCCGCATCTCTGAGAGGGCTAACCTGTGGTGCTGGTGCTGCTGCTACTACGCCCCCTCCCTCGCTACACCAATGCAAAAAACATGAAGGAATAAGTGGGCAGCATGAATAAAAATACTGGTTTTTGGGGAACCGAAGTCATGAGTTTTTTTCCCCAAACAGGGCTCCTGGGGACGTGGAGGCTGCTGCCTTCTCTCTACAATGTTGGGAGGGAGCTCTGGATTTGGGGCCCATGGTGCGTAAATTATTCACCGATTGGCGAATAATTCATAACCGGCACAGTCTGATATATATGAACAAACTTGCAGGCATCCTGCTACTTGTGCTGCTGGTGGGGTCGAATCAGAACATTTTGTCATGGAGGGAATCAGTTTTCCGGTCATTTTTACACTTTACAATCTGCATACACACATATATACAATGATTTTCTACACCCTGTATTTTGTTACAGGGTGAGCTCCGGCTGCTGCAGAGTACACCATGTACACCGTATGTTACCACCGGTTCAGCAAGCAAACAAAGTCGAGCCGTTTTGCGGTGTCTCGCTCGCAACACGCCTCGTTTACCTTCAGCAGGGTGTCCACGTAGAGGTTGTGCTGCGACATTATCTCTTTAATGTCCCACTTGACACCCGACATCATGAGAAGCATCTGCTCGTAGTCAATGGCCTTCGCCGCGACGATCCAATATATGGGCTTCCGTAACTCACTGGCCGTGGACACCGTCTAAGGAGGAAAACACGAGGGGGGGGGCGACGTGAGCGGCACGTTGTCTGTGTTCATCATACGCAGCGGAAACAGATAAGGGTTTAAAGATAAATGAAAACATTCTTATGACGAGGCAATACAGCACAGAGTACACAAAGTGAAAGCTAATATAGATGTTTTCAGCGGTCGACATCAGGGACATGAATTGCATGCGAGTGATTGTGAAAACAGCCAACGTGAAAGCAATGCTCACTGCACAACCAGCAGGTTATTTTCCTGCTTGCTAATACAGATGAGGGGGAGGTTGAGGTTGAAATCTGGCATGCAGTTTCAATGTGATTTGCCGGTTGGGAATAAGATAGGCCCCCTTGTTTGTTCTTTTACACGTTCTAGACAGATATGAGTTAAGGAGTGAGCACTGATGGGACATGTGTAGGTTGCATGCAGAATGCCAGGGGTTTTTCATGTGCTCTGTGTTTTGAGTTAGGACAAAGAGAGAGAGAGAGAGAGAGAGAGAGAGAGAGAGGTTTTCAAGATGGGAATCCCCAAGCTAGACGTATAAACTGATATAAAAAATAAAATACACTGATATAATAAATACAATATGACAAGCACAACTTGTCATTCTGTCTTTATATCCTGTAAACTATTTTGAATTTTGTAATAATAATAATAATAATAGTAATAATACATGATCATTATTTCAACTTACAGTAGACTTTTCATTTATTTAAAAAAATCCAAAAGTGCATTAAAAACAATCACGCATTGATTAAATGTGCACGTATCCAAGTCAGCAAAAGTGAATTTGGCAGTTTTGTGTATTTGTGTTACTTTGCATATTTTTGTTACTCTCGCCCCATGAGCATGTACACATTTACATTTCCCGAAGCCTATAATGCAACCAACTCAAGTTGCCAAGAATAATAGTAACAGCCCTATAGTTTAAAAGACCGAAATGGCAGTGTTCCACCCAATAGAAAAATCTATTTTAATTATTAATAATCTATCTTAATTATGCCGAATTTAAGTGGGGGAAAATAACAAAAATAAATACTGGTAATTGTGTTTCGAGTCAGATCCACAGTTGAACCACCGAGACATTTCTAGTAGAAATGTCTCGGTAGAGGGTAGACTACCCTCGGATACCACCACCGGTGTACACAAAAATCCATGGAGAGCTATTAGGCTTCACATCAGAGTTATTTGTGGATTTGTATTATACCTGGGAGTAGAACTGCTGCAGGAAGGGCTTCTTAACAGCAGGCATCATGCTGTCCAGATGGGCCTGCAGAGAGTCAAACTGCTCTGCCAAAAACACCCTGGATAATACAAACAAACAAACAAACACAGCAGATCCTTTTAGAGCAAAAATGACAGCCTTTGTTACTGATGTTTTCTTGAGCACAGAGTGTACCCTGACCAATAAAACCTAAAGACCTGGTTTTTGGTCGGTATAAGGCTGATGCCTTACACGTCAAGCACATTTTACACTATATTTGACACTAAGGTTTGTTTTAAAAATGAGTCTGAGATGTTCAAAGTTATGAGCATGTTAGCATCTCTGACAAGATTAAAGAATAATATCTAACGATATTGAAATTAAATTCACATGGTTGTTCAATTTTGGCAAATTTCACAATTGTGTCAAGAGTTCAACAATCATCATAATTGCAGTTAAATGTAGCAAGGTATATATATATATATATATATACAACCTCACTTAGATTCGCTCCTATAGAAAATAATAGGATTCATATTCCCCTGTGTGGCCAAGTATTGTCGTGATTGATTGATTGATTGCAGGGGGATTCTGGGTAAAATGTTGTTCTTTTTTTCTGTTGGAAGAAAGGGGGATGCCGATATTAAACCCATATTATTAACACAAGACCCTTTATTTTAATTATCAATGATTAAATAAATTAGTGGAATGGGGGAAGACCGAAATAGGACTTTTGACCTCACACTCACACACACACACAAACACACAGACAATCATTCATCAAAACATAACGCAACGACAGGAAACTGAAATGTTATTCCCCGTGCATCGATGAGAGTTACGGCGAGAGTTGGCCTGGCTCAGCCCGAGCTCAGAGACATGCTCCTCCAGGTGTCCATGTGCTTGTTACACAGCCGGGACCCCCGCGGCGGAGTAATTGAATGCGTGCTCAGAGGGCTGACCGCTAAACCTGCTCCAGATGAATCCCGTTGGAGGTGGGTGGAGGAGGGAGTGTGGGGGTATGCCAGGCTCATGTACTAGCAAACTTGAAATGTCTTCACAAACAGCATCTGAGCCAGGCTATGCGGAGAGAGCAGCCAGAGATTACTCTACTACAAGATCTGTAGTAGAGTAAAAAAAACTAAACCAAAAAAAAGCAAAGGGAAGTAAACAAAGTCCTGTCAGAGCTTGCACTTAAATCCATAAACCCTTCATTAAGCACAGCGTAAATAACACTTCAACACGCCTTGTTGCAAATACAACATAGGCTTTAAAAAAACAACAACATTTTAACGGACCTGGCAATGAAATCACACATTCGAAACACGAACACGTCCAACTGGCGCGGGTGTTTATTGTATTAAAAAACAAACAAACATGCGCACACACCCCGACCAAGCTGTCTTGTAGTCCTTCACTGTAGTACGATAACAGAGAAGGATACAGAGGATAAAGATCTGATGTTTTTACAAAGACATCCCCGATCACTACCTCCTCCCCCCCCGCCTTATCTACATCAGCTACACCGTTCAACGGGTCTTAACCTTTAGCAGCAGCGATATCCTGGCGGCTATATGCTGAACATGTCCGTGGGTCTATAGGCCAGGGTTAACCAATGCGTGACATTGCTGCCTATGCAAATGGGCCGCCGTTCGCTATAGGAAGGCATTCGGGTCTGAATAGTAGTACTAGTGGCCATGGTTGTACTCTTTCTTTACTAGCACCAGAGCGCTTTCAGCTGTCTGGGTTAAGGGAGTGTTGGAGGCGTTCTCATCCACTGTGCACCTTGTTCTTTAGCTGCATACCTTTTTTATCTTGTTTCGTGTGAGATATGTTTATTTGCATCTGAAAGTGATCAGGTGTCAGGTTAGGAAAGCATACATCCTCCACCCTCACCCAGGATACACAGATTTTCCACAGGGGTGTGTGCCGAGCCCTCTTCCCCTGTATGCCCTCTTCCACCCGTGACTGTCTACCCGTCCACAAAATCGATCTCTGACAACGATGGGTCAGCAGCACACAGGGACGAGGTACGAAACCTGACAGCCTGGTGTTCTGCCGACAAACTTATCTTGTCTTACAAGAAGGATAAAGAGATTGTAGTGGACTTATGGTAGATCCACCATCCTCCTCCTCATCCATCCTCCTCCCCTCTGGCAGGCGGTACAGGACAATACATGCACGTACCACAAGACCCCCCCCCCCGTGCCCCGCACCCACATACCTGCTACAACACACACACAAACGCACCCATACACACATAACCCCCCCCCCCCCCAAGTGACTCTCTAACATGCAAGTGTTTGTGTGCCGCTACATATTTATTGTTTATTTATACACCGGTTGCACTTAAGAGTACTTAAGAGGGCGCAGGAGTTCACACCATGTCGGTGTTGAAAAAAAAACGCACTATTTGATGTTTTCATTGCATTTCTTGCATTAGAGAAGAAACGTCTTCTCTAATTGTCTGCACAGATACATCAAAAGAGAACAAGATTAAAAATATTAACAGAAATTAGAGATTAAACATCTCTGCATCAATTGTCTTCATAATCCTGTGGCAATTATGTTGCGGTAGACAGAATCACAGGATGAGGTTGCAATTGCATCACATTAATTAAAATAAATTATCATAAACACCACAATTGCACTTAAGAGTACAGTTCTTATTTTGATAATGTTCTTTTGATATTGTTTTTAATATCAGGAAGTGCCATCGTAATTTCATTGAGTTGTTGTCTTGCACAGCTGTACAATGACAATTACGTTTCTTGAACTTGAACAGGGGATACTGAGAAATGTCACACTAGAGAATCCTCACATCCTAAATGGGCAAGGAGTTGTTAACAACTGCGGTGTGCGTGTGTGTGTTTGAGAGTGAGGGAGGCTAGAGGTGAGATTGAAAACAATTCGGCAGGACAGCCTGGGCGTATAAGAGTGATTTATTGAGACTGATTATGTGCAGTTATTCAGCGTCTACCCAAGTTTATAGCATGATAGTATATTCGGGAGTCATTCAGAAATTCAACGTTGAGGGGAGTCAGCAAAGAGCTCCAATGCAACTCCTCCTACCACAGTCACCCATTCTTCTCAGACTCCTTCATGCACAATTTGGATCCTGCGACCAGGGCTGAACAGGCGGTGCTAATGAAGCGTATGGGCTGTTTGATGAAGGATGAGACAGTCCCTCTTGGGTGATCAGTGACACAGCTTCAGTGAGTTTTATCCGATCATACGGACACGCCAAAGAGAAAATTATCCACACACACCCACACAATAAGGAGAATAAATAGTTTGAAAAGGTGTTATTTTGCTGGTCGATGAGCTGAAATTGTACCTTGAAAAAAAGGGATGGATTCCAAGACAATTGTTTGCAGGAACAGGGCAGAAAAAGTGTAGTGGCTAGGGTGTTCGGCTCCCAGCCAAAAGGTACTGGGTTCAATCCCCAATGTCCACATCCTACCGGTAGGCCTCCTTGAGCAAGATACCTAAAACCCTACCCTGCTCCCTTAATGACATTTATCTCAATCCTTAGCAAGTCGCTTTGGACAAACGCGGTCTACTAAATAACAAAATACTAGTAAATGGTACTTACAGAGACTCTGTCGCTACGACTCTCTGAGCCAGGCCGTACAGGGTCCCACTGTTGGTGAGGACCACCAGTTGGCTGAGATGGGGGCTGGGCACCTTCTCCTTCCTGTCCTCCACTGGCCCGTGGACTCCCGCGCTCTCCCCTGCGGCCTCCTGGGAAATATCCAGAGAGAGTGAGAGATGAAAAAGTTAGCCCTGAAAAACTCAGGAGTACCTTGGAAAATTCGACTCCATTGGGCTTTGACCGCCGTCGGCGTGTGAATGTGCGTATGAATGGGTGAATGTGAGGCGAAAATTGTAAAGCGCTTTGAGTGGCCACTGGTCTGAAAAGTGCTATATAAATGCAGTCCTTTTACTATAATATGCAAAACAGAAAAGAAATCCTGTAATGTTATATAGGTTACAGTGTATTTATATAAAAGCACACACCAATTAAAATCCATAAAGCTGTGTACACATTACCACAATTGCAATTCAGGACATCATGGCACATTTACTTTATCAGGAATTGCCTGGCCAAACATAATCGTCTTTAATATGAAAAATCTCTCTCCCTCTCTTGTTTCCCTTTCTTTTAATATCCAACTCAAGGTATTGTCTCATCAATCAGGACAATACCAACCCCACACATGAGGCTTTAATGTTTAATCTTTAATGCATTAAAATTCCATACCAGCAGAACAACTACTAATATCTCTAGAGAGGTGATGTATATCTCTCTCACCCATCACCTGGGTAAACTGTGAAACCTCACAGGACTCAACAGATCAATAGCAATCACTCACTCAAATATGCCTTGTGGCCACTAGGTTTTTTTTTATTGTAAGAAATGCCATTGTCAAGTAGCATAAGGGCCTAGAGCTGGAGATAAAAAACAATATGTGAGTGTTAATGTTGTCTTTAACAGCGTATATCCATGCATTACAATAGAAACGATACAACAATACCTTGCAAATGCAAGGGGACTATGTGCGCTAGCCACATTTGTTTGGCAATAAAGCGCAAATACAGTTTTCAGTCTGCTATTTGTAGCCATCGCACCGTCTGGGTTTCATAATACTGTCACTTCTGTGCTACACAATCAAATATGAAGGCAGCTTTCTATTATCAAGTCACTTGTTGTATTACTTTTTGGCTTCCTGCTTCCTACATTTGGTCTAAAGCCATTTGTGAGCTTTTTTATTCTATAGCAAAACACAATTTTGCTGTCATTATTTTTCCACATTGTTTCTCTAACGACATATGGTGTAGTGATATGTGGTTTTTAATAAAACAAATAGCATTCGGGGTGCCCAACATCATTTTAAATATTATTTTTCAATAATATTAGAGTCTAGGCCTAGAGTGTCTCCTTTGTATTTTTACTTTTTCTCCCATAATATCTACTCCCAAAAGCAAACAGAGTTTTATGTAAGCTCATTAACATCATTTGTTGCTGTTGTTGTTGCCCTTCAGTCCTCCTGAATATCAAATAAAGTGTCGAGGGCGCAGGAGTTCAAACCGTGTCAAAACCGCATGTATGCCGACGGCACGGATTTTGTTTTCATTGCATTTCTTTTCTTCTCTAATTGTCTGCACAGATATATCAAAAGAGAACAAGATTCAAAATATTACTCCTTTCCGTACATCGTTTGCCAGAAATTAGAGATTTAACATCCTTGCATCAATTGTCTTCATAATCCTGTGGCAATTATGTTGAGGTAGAGAGAATCACAGGATGAGGTTGCAATTGCATTGTATTAGCGTCACATTTACTTAAAATAAATGATCATAAACACCACAATTGCAAGGTTTAGACAATGGAAATCATTGTGTTGAGGTTTCTGCAGAGTTAGTTTACTGTCATCATCTGGCCACAAGACAAATGAGTTCACAACATGGAAATTAAACGCAATTAGGTGAAAAATTGGCAGCAAACCATGTTAAATATGGGGGGGGGGGGTTGAAATAATTTGTTTTCCACTGTCACAATTGAGCATATTAGTATGCGTAATTAATTCATATTTGTGCAGTAAGTAAGGGTTTTCTTCTTTAGAAATGGGAGGGATTTTTAAATCCATTGCGTCTCATTGTTTGTTAGTGGAGGATGAGAATAACTTTCTATGGGAGTTGTAGAGCAGCATGTCGTCTACATCGCCAACATACTTTATATTAACTTTATATACTTCATATTTTTTGGTTGTTATTGACATCAATGATGTGCGTTTCTTCTAAGTTATAAATGTAGTTATGGTCGCGCCTGAAATGCATACGTTACAAACTGCAGAAATACTTACACAATACATCCATCAATCTTAAAATGGTCACAAACGGCATTTATCTACCGCTATTGAAGCTATTCAATATTTTGTTATCTTAAAAATGGAAATATAAGAAAAAAAGGACACCATTTTGACTGAATGCCAAATAAACACAAACACATCTGGTGGAAGTGCTTAGGCAGCATTGCATTAACTCCATTATGAAGATGCTGGGGGAGTTCCTGCCTGCGTGAGCCATCCAGGATCTGAATAATGGAGATTCAATATTATGCCGAAGATGGCTTCTGCTACGAAAAGGCAAAAAGAGTTGCAGCCCATTAAAAGCCAAACGCGGAGCAAAAGAAATATAAGAAGGCTTAATTTCAGCGGAATGTATCAGCACATATCACCCAGAGTCACAGATAACGCAGGTTTTCTGGGGACGTCAGCCGATCAGCCAGGGGGGAAATTATGGCTAGATGGCTTTGTAAAGCACAAACACTAAGGCCAACAGAGAATGCAAATGTCTCTCTTGTATATCACCATGCGTTCCTTCTAAGCCTTCAGCCATTTCCAGAGAGCTTTCTCAGTGAGTCAGCATTGTGTGGTCTTCTGAGGAATTGAAAAGCAAAATGAAGGCAGAGAACCCTGCAGAAACATTGTAGTTTGATCTCAATTCATCACTGTACCGATGGGTTTCTTTTCAAACAGATTACATACAGCTAATATGTATGTGCCGTAAGGAAGACTATCAAAGAAATGACTTAATAACCTCACACATAAAAAATGTGTGCAATACAATATCCTGGGAAAAGCATACTTTACTGATTATCAAGTAATAGATTTGAGAAATAAGTGCTGACTGGCCTAATGAAAGACAGTGTGCCTGGAAGCTGAATGGCAGACTGGTAACACATTTAAAATACATGAGTAAAGCACAGATTCCTTTGGTGGAGTTTTATAACTCAAGACATAAAAAGGCTATGTCGTTAAGCGTGGTTCTTTATTCAGCGTTCAATAGTGTTAATTCACTGTTTCAATTTTATGCTTTTTGCCATCATAACGTATGCATCTCGATAAAACTCACAACACAGATGTTCCCTGGAGGGCGATAATATGGGGAAAAATTACGACATGACAAACGACAATATGACCAAAAAATGCGGAGGACATTCTTTTAGTTAGTTTGTTTCATATGAAGACAGGCCCTCAGACATGCGAAAACTTTCCGAGGCATTGTGTGGGTCTAAAGTTCCAGTTGGGACAATCAGTCTTTCCGCAGTGAGCCAAGATGAGGAGCATAAAGTGGAGAGGCAGCCAATGGTTGTCTCACAGCAGGAAAGACGGCTCAGAATTTGAAGGCTTAATGTGGCACGAGGGCTTTAAAAAAATATATCTGTTTTTCCTTAATGCTTCTCAGTTTATCAAGTTGCTTCTGAGTTTATGGAAAACAATAATATATTATAACTTGTCTTGCAAGTGAGTGCATACATTAGCAGTGTTACTGCCATGCCCTGCCAGCTGAGCTAGTCAGGATATTGATGCTCACTTCCGTGTAATGATTATGACTGATAGCTGGTCTAATTATATGCCTAACACTGAATCGCTGACTATAGAGGGATTATAAAAGATCTGTAGAGAATGCTTGGCATTCAGTTCTGCTGCTAACACACTGACCAGCCATAGTAGAGTGAGAGGAAGTGACCTCACCTAACCCGGATATTTATACTTTGGGAGTGGCTAGGTTGTTAGCTTCTTCACCTGGGTTACAAGAGGGCTGTCAGAATCAACCATTTTGGAATATTTCTCCAGAAAAAAGTAAATGACAAAGATAAGACATGCTGAAGATAAAGTCATGAAACAGTACTGGCACTGACAGCATGGAAAATAAATACCTGGTCCACATCTGGGCTGAAGTAAATACTGTTTAGCCCACAGGCACCCTGTTAAATGTCATGAATAAATAATACATTGGTTATAAATTATTTAATAGTTATGATGATGGTATGCAACATGTCAAAAGCAACTCATATTTTTCATGCAAATCTTTATAGTGTCAAGGGTGTTTGACTGGCAGATGAAAATTTCTGGGTTCAAACCCCAATGACCTGTAGGCCTCCTTGGGCAAAATGTCTACCCCTTCACTCCACTCTAAGACTTCTAAGAGTGGTCTAAGACACTTTGGATAAAATGCTAAATTACTAAACACTAGTAAATGTAATATGGACTCTTTATACCTCAACAGTTCTGTTCTTTGTTTTTGTACAATCCGTACGTTTATCAAATGGACCACACATTCCCATCCCTGCCTTACATGTTACCCAAGCATAGATATTCCCTCTGTCGCAAATCTCCCTTCTCTTCCGGGCGGCTTCTCCATTGAAACCAAAAGCTTGTCCAGCAAAAGAGACGATACAACAGCTAAGCAGTTGCCTTTGTCCCTGAGCCATGCTCTGTGCATACAATAGAACAGTGGATTATAAAGCCCTGGTCCCACTGTCCTATTAAATCTCCAGCCATCTACCGTTGCAACAAACTATATCTCCACATGTGAGTAAATGCACTTATATCTATATGATATAGAGCCCAGATAACAAGAACAGCAATTGGCAAATCTGAGTACACTCAAACTGTGCCCCATCACTCTCTCACCCCCACAGAGAAATCGACCAGTTTATAATCAATCCGATCTCGGGGTGTGAGAAAAGTGCTGACGACAAGTTCCTGGACTGCTAAAGATTGATGTGGTGTGAATTATACAGGTATAAAAACCATTCAACAGCTAAAGGGAGGGAGGGAGGTAGGTAGCACCTTTGAATAAAAGGGCAGGGGCAGTTGCTCTTAAAAGACGTACAAACAGTTTAAAGAAGAAAAACTAAGTGCTTGGGGGAAATGTCCGCACTGAATACTCAGCCCTTAATAAATGCATGGCAGAACAGTGTCGAACATTCATCGGGGGCCAAACCATAATTTCATAATGTCATTTGGCAATTTCCAGTCTGTCATTTTGGAAAAAGAAACTCTTGGTATTCAAATGTCAGTTTTGATATGGCTCAATAGCAGCAGGAACGGTTTGTTTAATAACATGAATAGCGTCCTTATATATTTTTTTTTATTTTTTATTTTTTAATCTCAGGCTCAAAATAAAATCCCATGTGGCAAAGTAAGGCATCAAAGGTAGAGATCGTATCACACAGCTCCAGAAGTGGCCGTGAAAACAAGAGTTGCCCAGGGAGAGGGATGAATACCCAGGGAAGGACATCAGGGACCCAGAGACCAAACAGAGACACGGAGAGAGTGCTGAAGGAGGCAGGAGAGCGAGAGAAAAAGAGAGCGAGCCTGCTGATGATTATATATGGAGCTCATGGCTGCGGTCCTAACAGGGGAATTTTCCCCTTGCACAGATCAAAGCAAAGAGGGACACGATATCTTGTTCAACCGTTTGAAAAAAATACAAAACAGAAAATGTTTTAATTAGATGGCGCGAGAGGCAGCGATAGAGTTGTATGTGTTGTGTGTTGGTGGTTTGTTTCCCTCAGAGGAGTGGAAGTATGATGAGTTTCTGTCATTTATCACCGTGTTCCTGTGGGATGTGTAATCTTCTTTTCGCAGATGCTTAGGGTGAGAATGGGCAGACGCACCACTGGTCCAGAATTCAAACACAGAACAGGCCGTTTCGGTCTGCGGAGATCCATTCCTGGAGTATATTCCATCCAAGCCAAAGCTCGACGAATGACGAAGACCACGTTTCGCCTTTTTTCTTGTGTTTTGTTTCAATGCTCAATTTACAACGGGTATTATTGAGGGGGAGGGAAAACATCTTCCACTTAAACAGCAAATATCTGTGGTAGCAGAAATTTGATTGAATAACCCCCCCACCCCCGCCGCCACCTTGACCTCCAGCGTCCCCCACCATCACCACTACCCTCCCTCCCTCCCTCCCTCCCACCGCTCCACTCCACTCCACTCCACTCCCGCCCAATGGAATGAAACAAAGCTCTCCACGGGCCTGCGGCTGAGTCCGGGAACCACCCGGTGTTCCTGATGATTTTGGCGGTGGGTGGCGTCCCCGGACCCTGCTGGTGCTCTAGTATTTATACTTCAAACCGCCTCCGTCGAAATTCCAGTGCCAATAAATTTGACTCTGCACTCAGAACTCCTTCGCCTTTTTTTTTTTTTTTCTTCGGCGGGATGGGGGTGTGGGGGGCAAATGCTGAGTCAGGCCCCTCTTGCCTGCTGAAACTGCGTTTTTTTTTTTGTGCTATTGGGTTTGCGTTGCGTGTCTGTCAGGTAATTTGTTTGTGGGCAGCCTTTCTCCAAGGCACTGTCTGAGGTGGCTGTGTGGAGGTGGGCTATGCCTTTGCTATAGTGGCAGCCCTACAGGACACCCCCCTCACCGAGGCACCTAACACCTATTTAAAAGCTACTACAATACTAAAATATATAAAATACTTTAACATTCAATGGGAAACTAAATATCCTGAATATATATGGTTTACAAAGCTACATAGATTCTGTAACATTTTGGAGTGATTAAAATAACTTTGGCAAAAAAAATATGATGGTTCGAGTTCCCAAGACCTCTTTTCAACTTAACAAAAAAAATAGAGACCCTTCATCCCTAAAGGCCGTTGAACTTTGAAGGCCTTACGAGTCAATAATCCCCCATTAAGTGACGAAAGCCTTCAGCTAAGTAGTGCATGGTAAAGAGCCGTCCTAAAGCGTCTCAATCACTGGGGGATGGACAGCTTATTTTCTCTCTATTCTGGCCAAGGGACCCTAGTGGCAAACGAGGGGGGATGGGGGGAATGTGTCTTGGGAGGGAGGCAATTACTTTCGAGGGGATCTCATCGCTGGCCTTTGTCATTCATCCTTATCCGAGAAATGTGTTTCTCATTAGACAAACGTCGAACGGAATTAGAGCCATGGTAGGGTGTGTGTGACAGGACCCATCAGCCTCGCTGTTTTTTTCCCCTGTGGTGACCTGTCCCTGTGCACCTGGTCTAGAGGCACAACATCTGGCATCGCAATTGCATACGACATACAAATTGTCTCACCTTGGAAGAAAGCCATTGGAAAGGAGCTACTGAGTGTGTCGAGAGAAAAAGGTTTTCGGGTGGGATTTGGTTTTGGGAGCTGCGGTGAGTCATCAGGCGGCACTTTGGCAGAAGTTTGAAGACAGAAGAAAAGTTGGAGCACGCACAGCGTGTCCGTCAGAAGCAGCTGCGTGCTAATTAGAGTGGAGGTGATGTGTAGTCACCCTTATCAATAAAGTGTCAAGCTCACAGCTGCGCACAAATACAGATGAAAACATATGTGTATGACAGTATGTGTGTATGCATGTGTTTGTGCATGTACGCGTGTGTATTAGGGATGGTAAGACTCACAGAATCGCAATGGTGCACAGGCATAAAAGTTCACGATGCGACTGCCAGATTAAAAACCTTTACTGCAGGACGTTTGCCACAAGTGAAACATCGAAGACAAGAACCCAGCATAACTCAAAAAACATGGCTGGAGTTGGTGTGCAATGCATCACACACACTAAATCTGGCCTTGCAAAAATCCCTGAAGGTAGACCGGGTGTAAGAGCTTCTAGTGAAAATGAGGAAGGTGGTAACTTTTTTTTACAGAAGCCCAAAAGCAATTGAAGTTCTACGTGAAATGCAGGCACCTGCCAAACCACAAGCAGGTCCATGATGTTTCCACAAAATGGAACAGTTCCCTTGACATTTTGGAGCTTGTTTTGAGAGCAGCAGCCTGCCTTGTTGAAGATAATGAGGGAAGAAGGCATGGCCAGCCTGACAGAGGAAGACATGACACTGATCCAAGAGGTCATCAAATTGATGGCCCCTCTGAAAGTGGGGAAACCACACTCCTCAGTGATGATCTCCCCAATCCAGGCCAAACTACAGAGGAATTTCCAGCCAGATGAGAGCGCTCTACCAGTAATTGCAGATGTGGTCCTGACTAGCTCTACTGGTAGAGCATGGCATTAATGTTGCCAGGGTTAGGGGTTTGATTCTCACTGGGACCACCCATGCTGTAAGACACTTTGGATAAAAGGTGGTCTTGAGTACGGATCAGGTGTGAAAGCTGCTGTACCAAAAAACGGAAGTGGACTGCTATTCTTCATATCTGCTTATGCGTGCAACACACTCCAATGTCATCCTCTGAACTGCTCGGCCATAGATGATGAAGTAGAAGGGCAGGGGAGAGGTTCGTTCTTGACACGGTCTCCAAAATATCAACAATAGTAGGCATTACGTGAAGATCGACACCATTGTATGGGCTTGGGATCTTGCGATTGGTGCGCTTTTCTACACTGGAGCAACAACAACATCTTCCTCTTCTTTGTGTTTATTGGCAACTCGCAAACCAACTAGAGGCACCGCCACCCACCGTATCGTAGTGCAGTGGTTCTCAAAGTGGGGTCCCCGGACCCCCGGGGGTCCGCGGCGCGTTGCCAGGGGGTCCGTGAAGAGCTTGTT
>JAOPJI010000092.1:8664726-8687293 GCA_027122695.1 Merluccius productus
AGAGAGAGAGAGAGAGAGAGAGAGAGAGAGAGAGAGAGAGAGAGAGAGAGAGAGAGAGAGAGAGAAAGAAAGAGAGAAAGAGACAGAGAGATAAATAAAGAGAAAAAGAGACAGACAGACAGACAGAGAGAGGGAGAGAAAGAGGGAGAGAGAGACAGAGAGACAGATTGACAGATTAACGCCTTGAAAATGACAAAAGACAAAACCACAACACGTGACTCCATCTGTGCTGCATGGAGTCTTTAAATTGGAAATCTAAGAAAAGCTCAATTCCATATATGAGGCCTATTGTATCCACTCCGTCCCTCCTCCAGATATGGCCTTCCTGTAAACGGGATAACATGGTTTTCCAACGCTGCTTTCATTGCAACTGTAATAACCACCGAGGCTCTGTCATGAAGGAAAACCACAAGGCAGGGATTCCATAAGATTTCATAGAGATCCATAAGGACTCCTTAAGGGATTGCGTATTAGGTCCAGATTCTGAAATAGTGTTTTTTTTAAGTGAAGGTCAAGAAAAACAGCACTTTGTGTGGACTTTGAATCAGTATTCCTCCCGTCACTCCACTTTTAAAAAATCTTCACAGAGATGCACAGCCTCACTTCCATAAAATAATCCTAAGGCGGGGAGAGCTGCCAATTCATATTTGAGCAAACACCACAGCATAGGGAATGGCTGCGGAGCGTTTATTTTCTTTTTAGATTTGAGATAATGCCTTTGGACATGGACAAGCTTCATGGTAAATCTCAAGATATCAAAAACACTCCTGTTGCTAGAATAAAGGGGCTACTGAACTGAGATAAACTTTACTTGCCCCCCCCGTCCCGTCCCGACCGCATTCCAGCTCTACATCCTTCAAACTACGCCAGCACTGCCAGGCAATCACGCTCCGACTTGACCACTCAACTCGAATATAATTTTACATCTCCATTACCTATTCCCAGCTTAATCTGTCTCAGCCAGAGTTCCACATGAACTCTATGTTCCTCAAGGGTTTCTTGTTCCATTTTGCCTAATAGTTCATATCAAATGACGGGAGACGAGTAAGAGTTATGTAGGGTTATGATTTGCAGGTATCTCTCTCGACTTGGACCTGGCATGGACTGTCTTGGCTACGGGGGATGGAGAGGGACCCTGGCAGTCGCAGTGTGTGATTGCTTGCTTTCATTTACAGCCAACCACAGTCGACCACATTATACAGAAGGACCTAGGCTTCGTCATCGTTGCCAGGGATACCGATTTTGACGGTCCTTTCTCACTGAACCTGGCGCACCGCGTGAGAGTGACAGCCGAATAAAAAGAGGGAAGAGAATCAATTTATGTGGCTGATGAACACATCATCAATGTCTGATCCCGAGGGGATTCAAATGAAAGGAATCATTATCAGTGTAAATGTATGCAAAATTATTGACAACCACAAATGCACCATGATCTTTTCGGCGATTTGAATTGCAACGTAGCCTTAGGGTATATCCAATAATCCTCTCAATACTCTTACTAAACGACATTAATAACAATATAGTACAGTACAGAGTGCCTGCACTAAACTCCCATGAATGAAAATTCAAACAACTAACTAATCCTTCACCCAGGGCCCCAAAAACCCTTAATCCCCTACCCCATTGGATGCCAGCACATCCTCCGTCTCCTCCTCCTTGTTTTCAATGTGCATCTCAAAGGGGTTCCCATCCAGGAGGAACTGCTGGAAGAGGGAGAGATCGCCCTCCCCGGCTGCAGAGCCGGCCTGTCGGCTGGGGGAGAGGGATGGCGAGCGACACTGGCCCATGAACTTGAACTCCTGCAAATGTAGAGAGAGGAAATAATGAAAAGTCAAAAGTACATAAAAGACACAAGTTTGAAAAGTTTTGCTGGAGGTTTTTGCAACGGACCATTGATCTTTTGTTGGTGTTAATTTAGCATTAATAAAATCCTAAAGGTGAAAATACACAAGTCAATAAGGCAGGGCTTTGAAAATGCTGCCACTGTATTCCAAAAAGTTTCCTATAAACACCTTACATATTTTCGATCAAGGCATGCCCAGCACAATGCATGTAGTTCAGCTCAGGTCAATGGATATGGGAAATGCCAGCAGCACTGTGAGGTACTGCAGGACTGGACGAATCAATTAGTAAACCCCCTGGCGATGTCTAAAGTTCAAACAGCCTAAAAAGGACCACACACCACACACACACACACGCATAGTGCATGTGTGTCCCCCAGCAGGTGAACGTTACTTTTTGCATGAACCCTTGCCTCAAAAGCCCTATGAGCTGCTGGTTGCCTCTTCCCAGGCTATCTATGATAGTGACAGTGTCCTAAGGCTGTCATGCAGGAGGTGCTTTAAAGTGACTGTAGCTGCAGGCGTATTCATGTGGAAATATTCTATGGTTTAGCTTTGTACATGATGCATTTATATAGTAGGGAGATGTGGCACGCATGAGGGCATTGATTGTTTGTCGTGACGAACTCAACTGTGTACATTGTTGACACAAAAACACTTTACTTTCATGCAAAATAAAGGGGTGTCCTGTTCTAGGCTTTCCCAAACTGAATCAAACAAAGGATCAGAAAGAGCATAGCGCGTGAGGCTACTTTGTATAATCCGCACAGAATGTCATGGCTGCCGTCACAACTGTGCCATCCAGCCATCTCCAAGATGGGTGTAACAAATCGTTTTAGCATCCTTTTCGCATGCGAACAATGCAAAACCCTTCATCATACTATAATGACTGACATGGAAGGGAGGGGGAGACATTAATGCTGCCTGTTTAGCATAAGGTAATATATGGACATCTGTGAAATGCTAATGAAGACTAGTTTGCAGGGGAGGATTCTGTGAAAGTGTGTGTGTGTTTTCTCCTCTCTGCTACAGGGGGGTGTCAGAATGTGATTGTGGCATAACAGAAACAGATTGCCTTCCGAAGACTTAGCGGTTCCCCCTGAAGATCTGTCTGCTCCCGAACAAAATAGGTGCTGTAAAGGAACTTCATTTGTCTTTTTTGACGTTTCTTTGTCTTCAATAATTACTTTTTAGTGCTTTTTGGGAGGAAAACAGAATAGACTGCACTCTAGATTATCTGCTGTCAACATTGGTCATGATCTATAGCAGGAAAAACTGAGGGAAGACTGGCTCGGTCTACAAAGAGTTTCTAGTGTTGAAGGCGTTTCATTTTTTAGGACTATGGTGGCATATGATCAAAAAATAAAGCCAAAAAAAAAAAAAAGCATGACGCAAAGAGGTGATTGAAGCAACGTGAGCTTCACTTTGACATGCAAGCCACAAATTGAGGGTGTGTGTGCGTTCATTGGAAAAAGAGTAAAATGCCTGGAAGCAGGCATGCACCTCTCGTCTGCCATGTACACTGGGTGACAGTGAACCCCAGTGATTCACATCCAACAGTAAATGCCTTGCGGACGAGTGAGTGACTAGTCAATAACAGGACAGCGGATTGTGCGCAACGAGACACCCAAACATGGCAAACGCGGACGCTATGACATCACCGTCACCTTGCCTTTTTCGAGCATCTCGGAAGGGTTGGTTTGGGGTGAGAGTGTCTCACTTACGTGCAGCTGGGCGATGCTGAAGTTGGACTTGACGGGACAGAGTTCCCACGTCTCGTTCTCCAGAAACATCCTCAGCTCCTCCAGCCGTGCCCTGGGGTGTGTGGTGGAGGTGGAGGTGGAGGTGGAGGAGGATGACAAGGAGGGGAACAGTGGAAGGGGGAAACAGGAGTCGGGTTGTGGGGAAATGGGGATGGGTAGAGGAGAACAGAGAGGTAAAGGTAGTTGGTGGAGATAAGGAGAGGAGATGGACAGGGAGAAAAACCAAACAAGTAAATAACACAAAAAGGTTCATGGCTAAATGACCTCCTGCCATTTACCTACTGGCGACCCCCCTTGTGTCAAGGGCTCGAAATCACACCCTCAACAACCACAGTCTTTAAAGGTCACCGGAGAGCTGTGAAAGAGAAGTGTGTGTGTGCGTGTGTGTTTGTGCAATATGTGCATGCACAGTGCATGTTTGGTTAAGTCCTGGGGATGTGGGGGTGTGCTTGCCATGATCGTGAGCTAACAAGATCACTCCCACTCCTTTCTGGGTCACTGTCGGCAACGCTTCGGCACGAAATGTCAGGAATCAGTAAGAGTGTTCACTTCAAACAGTCCAGTCCCCCCACCCCCCGCCCCGTGGCTGCCTGTCTTTAAACGTGTTTGAAGTAAGAGCTCAAACAGTGAACATATATCCACTCAGGGAGGTCATCACTGCATTTTGATTTAAAGCTTACATTATCTGCATGTTCCATCACATTTGTTCAGTTGGTCTTATTATTGCAACCTGGGCCAAAACTGAAAAGTAGTGCCACACACTCCGAGTTACGAGGTTTTAATGGCCTTCCTCAGATCACAGTTGGTCTTATTGTTCATTGGTAATAGGTTAGAGCATTTGTAATAAGTGCCTTGGAAGAAAATATGGAAAATTATATGACCTTAACAAATCAAATTTAATGACACTGGAGGAATCAATCTGACAAAGTTGGCTGAATTAGCTGTCCATCTCTTTCATAAAGTGACCGTTTCCCTCTCTCTCTCTCTCTCTCTCTCCCCCCTCCCTCCCTCCCTTCTTTTTTTGCGTTTTCCACAGCCAAGACCAAGCCTGTCAACATCCAGGTTGTTAGCAGTAAGCGTTGTATCACTGATGACACATGCAATCACGACTGGGATCGATAAGAGAA
The DNA here is from genome assembly GCA_027122695.1 of Merluccius productus. Lineage (NCBI taxonomy): Eukaryota > Metazoa > Chordata > Actinopteri > Gadiformes > Merlucciidae > Merluccius > Merluccius productus. Next base: position 8,669,458 of record JAOPJI010000092.1, read on the forward strand.
TCCTCTCCACTGGTGCATCTGTGCTGGTGTGGAAGCGTGCATATTGATGAAGGCTGTGGGGAGTAACACAATCAGGATGTAGATGTGGTTGGATCTCCATGAAGTGTTAAATTATAATTAGATGTTTTTTTGTTCAGAGAGGGCATCGTGAGTCCCTAAGCTGTTGAATCTGTGTGTGTGTGTGCAATTTTTGTTTTATTTAAATACATTAAAAACACATCTCTGTAGGGCACTGAGAGTTCACACGGCCAGTTCTGTCCACTTGCTGATTTGCTTGTTGTATAAAAGAAAATCAGACTGTTTGTTGGCACTCACAGTTTGACTCAAAATCATCCTCCACACGGGTGATCGGGTAACACGACCTGTTGCCAGTGGCCATCTCACCTGTGGTAGTTCCTGAAGTAGTTAACGCTCTGCCGTTTGAGGGATTCCTGCAGCACCTCTGACCTGCTGCCACAGAACTCTTCCCCCACCTGCATTAACCTGGCAAAAAGGGTTATGTCAAAATATGAACCACAAAGTGCATCGCATGCAAATACTGTAGCCCACATCCCCCCATAGGTCTTTTCCCCTCCCACAGCTGGCTCCAAAGGTACTGTGTTAATTAGCCCAATTAGATACATCGTTATGACCCCCAGTCGACCCCCATTTTGTGTTGAGCTGCTGAGCTATGAGGAGTCAGCTGTCCTTAGTGCCCTTGCTGTCAATGGAACAGTTAACCTATAGGGCATTCAATTTAGATTTACATTTAGGGCATTTAGTAGACACTTTTATCAAAAGTGACTACGATAAGTACATTTGTCAGAAAGTAAAACCACAATATATCACTGTCGGTACAGCAAGGATTTTTGATGGCTAGCTAGGGTAGGCGTGTAGGGATATAGGGAGGAGGTGGGAGGTCTAGTGGAACAAGCTCCCTTAGCGACGCCTGGCTGCCATTGACAATATCAATCTTCTCTATAACAACCGCGATCGTTGAAGTGTTCTCATGGGAGGTTGGGCCAGGTGCATGTGTTGCATGTATGTGTGTTGCATGTATGTGTGTGTGTGTGTGAGAGAGTGTGTGTGTGTGTGTGTGTGAGTGTCGGTGTCTGTGTGTGGGCATGATCTTCACACTACAAGGAAGCCCAGAGGTGAAAGAGGGGGATGATAGAGTGGGAAGTAGAGCAAGACAGGGCGGGAGAGAATGAGAGTGAAAGGGAGAGAGAAAAAGAGGGAGAGAAAAAAACAATGAAAACAGAAATGCATGTAAAAAAGGAGCAGGGAAGAGCGACAACGGCAATGATGGTGATGAAGACCAATTAGGGACTAGTGACGGTCGAGTAGGCAGGACCCCTGCTTTTACGGCCTACCTGCTGATGACATCCAATACCACGATGAAGTCGTCATACTTAAAGTTGGACATGTCGGTCCCCAGGATGTAGGCCTTCACCTTTAACTGGACATCCTGAATCAGAGTGGAGATACAGCGAATGCAGTTCACATGGACTCATATAACACTTATAAAGCAGACGAGAGCGAGGACAAAAATACGAAGCACATGAAGCCAGGATAGTTGATATCATCGCGGTGGCGAAGCTAGGGAAAACAAGTAAAGACAGTAAGTTGGAAAAGGAAAACAGCGATCAAAAACGGTTAAATAGAGTTTGTTGGAGAGCGCGAGACAGAGCCGTGAACTCCTGTAAACCATGGAAAAAAGTGTGAGGTTGAGTCGCAAATTGTGATTAGCCACAAGTCGTAAGCCCTTAACTTCAAGTGTTTCAAAACAAGCCCGTTAATTAACTTTGGGAGCATGTTAATTTTAACTTTCTGGCGATGGAATGGTTCATCAGTCCATCATGTTGCCAATCATGGCGGCCTACCATCTGCTACGAGCTGCCGGGGTCTCCATCACATTTTACAAATCAAATTTAGTTCAGACTAGGAATGTATTTATTTCTTCAGTTCATTCCCCTCGGGGGAGGAAAGTGGCGTGGTTAGTTTACAGGCCTTCTCAAACCGTTTAGTTTCATCGCTCATTGCAGACCAACAACGGCGGTGGGATTAGTCATGTCCACTCTGAAATCCCACACCTCTGCGCAGAGTGAAATGGAGTGAAGAATTAAGTGAAAGGAGGTGAGAGACCAATGTGGTTCGGGGAGAGGAGGAGGAAACATAATACGGCGCAAACGGCCCGGTGCCAAATTTGAACCAAGCCGTTGCCGTCCTCCTACCTGCCAGATGCGTGTGAGTCCGTGCTCCAGCTTCTTCTTCACATAGCTGCGGTCCACCACCGACTCGTCCGCCCCAGCAGACGCCCCCCCGTCTGGGGAGAGAAACCAAGCGCACCCAAACCCGATTAACAAATTAAGAGCCAATAAAAAGGAACTACCTCATCCCATTGCTTTGGTCTGCCACTGGAGGTCACATCATTCAAGTATGACTTCATGACGTTTTGGTTGTTGTTGTTTTTTTTTTTGTGGCTGGACATGGAATAAGCACAGCAGATGATGATTGAATACCATAATGATGTTGAATAATGAATTAATCTATATCAGTTATAATTAAATGTGAGTGTTAAAATCCTGACGTGTTCCTTCATAATTCCAGTAAACAGAATCTAATGAGCCACAAAATGGCGGATTGCAAGCATAATAAAAAGAGTGCTTTTGACCTGAATCACTGCAGCTCAGTGTACAAATTTGTCTTGAAATACTCTTGACTCTATTACTCGAGTACTTTATTATGTATTAGAGTAGGCAAAAAAAAAAAAAAACCCAAAACTAAACAAAAACACTGGCGTCAGGTGAGAATGTGAGCCAGTCCAATGGGCTTTTTGTTTCATTGGTCATTTGCCAGGTTTGTTAAAACCAGGTACATTCTCCAGGCCCAGTTCCGACCAGCGTTGGAACCCAATGGAACCTCATTGCGGGCGCGCCGTCCCGCCTACCGACAACAATGCTGTCTATTCCCATTATAGACGCTAGTGCCGCGACGAGGCTACGTGCCATCAGCAGTCCTATCCCTCGTCATTAGATCCAGCGTGCTCCATCGGGCCCCCTCCCCTCTAGGAGCGGTCCCCACCGGCCCAGGACACGCAGGTCTAGAAGACTGACAGGGAGCAGAGGGGAAGTGAGTGGGACGCCGTAGGGGGAACCAGACATCGGTCTTGAGGCCGACGCACTTTCGAAAAACACTGAATGACAGGTCAATAAAGAGAGAAAGAGAGAAAGAGAGAGATAGCTAAACCACCACTGACGGCTAAACTACAGCACCCACAAGCTGTTATTCTAAGCTGTTATTTTGTCAGCTTTTTCCCCAGACAATTTGGTCCCAAATATAATTGTTTGAGCCCTGTAGACAGAAATCACGTTTGCCAGCACTTACCCATAGGTCACCAACTAGCAGCACCCATGAAGCTTAGCACCCACATGTGAGCTTGGAGATCAATACATCAGAATGCTGCTATACTTGCACTGATCCACCGTGTTCATTCTCACCTGCCCCCAAAGCCACAGTCTCATGTCAGACTAGCATTGATTTCTCAATTGCATGTATAACACTGATTTAACACTCGATTTCAAATCCACATTGCCTTTTGGATAACGTCTTCACTTACCTAGAGATCACCAAGTCTCCATATGGACGACCATGGAGTATGGAGTAGCACGAGGACCCTTCATATGATCGACTTGCTCACCAAACTGCTCTTCTCTAAGTCATCACCATTGAGGAAATGAGGATTGCTTCTTCAACGATTTCTCAAGTGATCTGACGCCTCCGGCTCTGAAGATGCACTTCAACCCACGGTGTGTACTCATTTCACCCCGAGTCGGAGACGCTTTTCACATCCATCCAATAATCAGATCCAAACACACGCGAAAGCACAAGCTGTCCAAATAGTTCAGACAAGTCCAATTTCCACCATGTCAGTGAGCCATCAAAACAGAGTGAAACAGTCATACAATCAACAATGTGACCTTTTAAGCCAACTTTCATTTAAGTAAATGGTGAATGTCCATCAAGCTTCAACGGTGACTAAAAGCAACCGACGATAAGCGAGTCAGTATTGACCTTCAGTATAAGTGCTTGGCACAGATCTCCCCACAATTTCTGGGCAACCCAAAGGGTTTACAATCATCGGAGAAGCAGCACAGGACCACCGACGAGCATTTGGTGATGAGCTTGGAATAAATAAAGAGGAACGAATATGAGGTACACAGACTAATGGACAAAAAGAGTCAAGATATCATCTTTGTTGAAATAAATCCAGAAGCACTACACAGCCTAAAAGTACTGAACAATCAAGTAAATGCATGCAGTGCCGCTGTGCTTGGCCACAAAATGGCATCGTCTGCTGACCCAGAGAACACCGCATACTATCCCATCATGCTGTTAATGTATGGCAAATACACTTTCATTTCGTAGTGGTTGTCCGGGAGAAGAGAGAAGAAATTATGCCATTTGGTATCAAACACCACAATGAAATGCACATCGAACAACATGTGGTTTTTTGAATACTGGGATGGCCATCGACAATGGGCTCCCCTTTTGCCCTCTATGACACAGCTCCGTGAGGGTGCTTTTGGAATGGGGAAAAAAAGAAAACCTGTGCAATAATGACCAGAAAAGAACCACTGGATGCCAGGGTAGCAGGGTAGCAAGCACACACTGAGACTTGGAGGACAAAATAAGGAAATTAAATAAATGGAGAACATTTACTAATGGCTCTTAATGACCATGAAGTGGCGGGGCGAAGGGTTGGGAGGGCTATTAACAAAGTAAACTACCCATTAAACGAAGAGGTTTGTCCTCCCGCTCACTTGTACAAGCCTGGAACCCTTGAAGAAAAATACTTAAAATAGTACCACTACTCTACTCCTATTCCTGCATTGAGAACGGGGCTCCTTAAACCTTTTTTGGCCATTTCTACTTCATTGAACGACATTCAAAAATGATCAATCTCACACAAAAATCAAAGCGCATCAAAACTTGAGATGAATCTTCCCAGAGTGTTGTCTTCGATATCCATGCTGTCGATGTCGGCGAAAATAGTGGCTATTGGAGACTTACATTACGTATCTGACCTATGATCTAAAAAGTATTAAGACATTTGAATGTTGTTGCTGCTGTTTGACAATTGTGCCCATTTCCTTTATTGGAAATGCCTCAATGAAGCATGAGCACCACATAATACACCTAATCCTAGGGAAATCACCAGCTCTCTAAAACATTTTAACCTTAGATCATCTCCTCTATACACAGCCTGCCAACTGATCCCTATGCACGTATGACCTCCAAAACACATGCACACCATCTACGCTATGGCGACAGAAGTGGATGGACAACTTCTAAGAGCTTAAGACAGCATATGAAGAGCCGGGTTAATTAAAATAACCGTGAGATTTCCCCTTTACCCCTTTGACATTAATGTTGATGGGATGTTTTTTCTTCCGAGGTTTGTGTACAGCACACCCGTAGCGTGAGTGCTAATCTCTCTCCGAGGGATGGGATCTGGATTGCCCTACATTGTAAATCTGATGGAGAGGGTTCACTACATTTCAGGGCAGTAGAAAGGGCCGTAAGGAATTGAAAGTGATTTTTTTTTAAATTGCGTAATCATTATCCAGAGCAATACCATTACCATTCGTAATGAGCATGCTAAGTGATTCCCGTTCGGTTAAATTGTGTTAACTGTACCGCTTAAAAAACTATCAATTCAGAACCTCTTTAAAGGGACACTTTTATGAATAGTTGTTGCTTTGCTCGGCAAAGGAACTCACTCAGGGACAAAACAGTATCATCTTTTATGCTCTCTAATCTATTCTAACTCTTTGTGCTGGAGTGAATCTGCTGCACTTAGAGCATAGCGGAGGAGAGCAAATACACATAGAGGGCAGGTAATCATGGGGCTTGAGACAAGATTTGGAATAGATAATAATAAGTTTAAATAGTTTGTTTGAAAAGTTTGAGAAATACACTCACTGACACTCTCTCACACACACACACACACACACACACACACAAGCTGTCCATTGGACTGACAATGCATGAGAAGGATAGTTACCACCCCATTACCACCTTAACTGCCATGATTTCTAATCCCGGCGAAGGGCAACATAACCGGGTGTCAGGGCTGAATCTCTGGGTGTGTTTGATCACTAAGCCCTAGGTATTATGATGCATTATGGGACAGCTAATGAGATGCCATTTCCATTACATCACATTGCAAGTTCCAGAGGCCGAGGATGAGTTCTGGCAGCTTCTGCTAATTTCAAGACGTGTGTGTGTGTGTGTGTGTGTGTGTGTGTGAGAGAGAGAGAGAGAAAGAGAGAGTAAGAGAGAGAGAGAGAGAGCGCATGTGTGTGTGTGTGCGTGCGTGTGTGCTTTAGACTTAACCAATCGTGATCTAGACTCCGGGGACGCGTTTTGCCGCTACGGCTTTACACCACCTCAAGGCGGTGTGTGAAGGATACACTCTCATGCATGCCTTAGATGTCCCCATTCATCTTAAACTTGGTCCTTATCAAGATGCAGACGCAGTGCACTCCCACTGAATTCTCAATTTCAAACACTTTTTTTTATTTTGTTCAAACAGAAATGACCTCCACTAACTCCTTCCTCTTGCCGGCTTTGTGAAAGTGGCAATCATTATTTCCTATACGTATTTTTCGGTTTCAGAGTTGCTCCAATAACAGAACCGGGAAATATTGAAAATGTTGAGCAGCAGAATGCAAATGTTGACACATCGCAGTGGAACACCATTAAAAGGCAGAGGTAGCAGTGGAACGCATTACCCTGGTCTTAACTGTATAACTGCATGTGACAGATAAACTGTGGTTTGCCTGGGTGACAACACCTTACATTACATTACTTCATCCATCAGGACTTTACCAAATCGAAACCACGCCTCTGAGTAGGCTCGATCAGGTCAGCGTTGGACGTGGGGGTGCGGAAGAACGGGCGGGGGGGGGAAAAAATGTCAGTCACAACCGACAAGTTGGCGGATCCCAAGGTGTGGTGTGACGCGGGGACATGGCAGAGTGACCGGTGGAAACGGAGACCGGCAAGGAGGTGGAATATACATGAGGCAACACAAACTCTGGGGAAGATTGAGGTTGGGACCCCTGAGTAAGAAGTATGAAGTGAAGGGCAAGAGAGAGAGAGACCTAGAACAAGAGAGAGAGACAAACATAGATAGGGAACCAGGAGAAAGAAAGAAAGAACGAACAAACGAATGAACGAAAGAGACCATATGATTAACAGAGACTGAATAATAATGGAGTTCATCAGTTTATAACTAAAAAAGGGAAGGCAGCAGGAAGTGCGTGACCAAAAAAGGAGACAGGAAGTCATTAGAATAATATGACGCAGCATGACTAAGAGAATGCGTCACTGCAGTATCAAACTCAGCTTAGGCTTGTCCCTTCGCAGAGAAGGAGAGAGAGGAAGAGAAGGGAAAGAAACGATAGGTATGAATACAAAATAGCAAGTTGGAAAAGAATGAGAGGTGCCGGATATAAATAAGCGAGGTTAAAGACACCATGAAATGACATTTTACTTTTTCACCCCTCATTTCCACACCCGTCATTTCATTCATTGATTCAAAGAAGCGTGCCAATAGTTTAAAAGTTAATTACGAAAGTCAAAATCCATATCTTATTAATGTTACAAATCTAATCTGAGAAAATGATGCTATGCTGTCCATGCTGCCCCATTTAGCATTTTAACCAATGAGATCATAAAACCTTTCTGCTATATAAAGCCTGCAAAGGGCTTATGGACAACATAATCCAATCAAATCCTGAAGAATCAAATTACAGTTCTCCTAGGTTTTGTCACATGCTAATATCCTGTTTTATTTCATTCATAATTGTAAGGAAATAAGACACTTATTTTTGTGACTGAAAAGTCAAATCTTTTCTGAGACAGAAAGCATCAGCCAATTCAAGTCTTTTCACACAAAACCTTTGGGGAGAAAAACAAAAAAACTGTAAATATGAATATGGCATGTGTTAAAATATCGATTAAAAATCTAACTTTAGTGCAATAAACATGAGCTTGTGTTCCCAAGAACCCAAGAACATGACGTTGACTCCTCTGTGTTTGAGGTGGTGACATTCAGCTGACTGCAGAAAGCTGCAGAGGGTTATTAAGAAAAAAGTTTAGTTTCCAAAACAAATATTGTACATTGTGTTGTGATATTGCCTGGGAAAGCACAAAAAAATTACACTCAGCGCTTTTATCACACTGCCTTCGCACACAATGTGAATGTGTGAAATTCTGCACAACGCTGGGAGAGAGAGGGGTTTCATAACACCAAATCAAATTATACTAATCGGCAATGATAACCGATAGCCCACTCGGAGAACAGAGAAAGAACATTTGCAAACTACATAGAAAAAAAACTTGGTTCTCAATAGAAAAAAAGGAAAGCCCTTGACAACGTTAGTAGTTTTACTAGTATATTTAAGAATTACGTTGGTGTTACAGAACAAATATATGCTTGATTCAATATCAACTCAAGGATATCAAGTTAGCATTTACAATGAACATGGGGAAAAGCCAGAAACATCTGAAAACATCGACTTTCACTGTGACTTTGCAATGGCTCTCATCAAACCCCATGTGAAGCGGACAAGCGAGAGAGAGAGAGAGAAAAAGAGAAAGTAGGGAAAAACACTGCTTTGACCAAAAACCCAGCATGAGTTAGGATATGAGCAATGAGGGTCGGACGTGCAGAAGAAAAGAGGGGGGAAAAAATAATAATAAAAAATACCACCACCAACAGAATGGTCATGGACCATTCAGAAAAGCAATTTACCTGCTGATAGCCCAGGTAAATGAAGATGCCAAAAGGGGGTGGGCGTCTTAGTGAAGTAGCGGAGTGCAATAGCAGGCAACGAGAAGTGTAATTGGCAATTTTCAATCCAGGTTCCTGCAGACCTTATCATCAGTTGGTGGTCCAGACCTAGTTGATTAGCTGGGGTTATATCCTCTATATCCTGATGTGGCCATGGCATCTGGATGCAGTTGGTAAATATTATCAGCTAGCTTAAAAGGGGAATAGTCAAGGAAGGTATTTAAGATAGATATGAAGGATGGATGATCTCCCTCTACTGCCTAAATCCTACAACCTACGACAGTGAGCATTAAAAAAAGAAACAAAAAACTGGGTCTTGACTAAAATATTTTTTGCCTTATTAGCTATCTGCTGTATTTGGAGCTCCTTGCTCACTTTTTAAAGTGATTAAAAAAATCCACCAGCCCCCAAAAATAATTAGTGTATTAATTACTCCCACCCACCCACACGCCAGAAGAAAGAAAACCCGACCATCCCTTCATTGTAGGGAAAAAAGGCTTCCAAAAAACAGTCATCTCTTCCAACAAACAGACCTTTCTTTTAATGAAGGCAGTTCATCTGGATATAGTGATCCTATAGGATACAGACAAACTCTAGCCATGTTTTTTTTCATGCTGACCGTAATTATAATCTCCACACAAACAAATACTGCAGACTTTAATTGCTGAGCAAGTACTTTGAGAGTTTCTAAACCAACCGTTTGTTGAAGTTTTGTGGTTGTTTAGGCCGCAACTTTTGAGGCGCGTTCTCTGTCAAGGGTTGAGACTTAAACTTGTTTCTTCTACCAAATGAACATACAGACTTACTATAAAGGATCAGTAATTGATACACTAATCAGATTTAGTGGGGGGTGTGCCAATTGGCAATGCCTGAATAACAGCCCATGGGAGTTTGTAAAATAGGCTTACCACACTGTGTTCACTACAGTATGCAATATCTTTAGACGACTGACATCGAAAACAAACTGAATGTGATTCGGGGTGTACAGTTGCTCGCTTTATCTGCATCTAAATGGAGCTGTAATTGAAAATGGGTACACAGCCCATTTTGACAGTTTGGTCCACAAAACTGAAACATTCATTAAAAAAAGTCATGGCCTACGGCACGTTCAGAAGCGCTTTGTCATCAACATGCGCTGTAAACAGTGTCAAAGAATATTCTGCAATATGTCACCTATGGGTTATTTCACGCTACTTGGCTCCACTTTTTAGTTGCCACGGTACGCTTTTAACCAAGCCGAGACGATGCGCAAAAGCCAATACCTCAACCCCTGCACTCTGAATTGATAGTTTTGTTTGTAGTGGGGAGGTGTAGTCTCCATGCATGTCAATACCGCCGAGAGTTTACATGCACAGCGGAGTCCTTTGTCAAACAGACAGAGCACCGGCCATGGATTTTCATACGCTTAAGTGCACCTGCACGCATAGAGCATGACTGCCTTTAATCGGCATTGATTAAACGAGACCCAGCATAGGCTACAGTGGCAAATCTAATGTGGCACGTTGGAAGACGACCCTAGTCAATATTACCTTCCTGAAACAACTACTTCATTTGGCCAGTGCCATTAATTACCGTTACCTGTCCTGCCTGTTGGTCTGCAGGTAGACTTCTACATGTGTGTGTGTGTGTATATATACCTGTGCATATGTACCAGTGTGAGACAAAGGTCAGTATCACGGCATTTGTGTTCGACAAACTAAAACGTAAATCACCATTAGGACCGAGGGTCACCTTCAGGTGAAGGATAGCGGTAACAGCTAATCAGATCGCAATGACAGAGTGCCCTGCATTCCTCATCAGTGTAAATCCGAGTTGAATAAAGGCTGTGATCCTTAAATTGCCGCAAGAGTGATATCATCCTACATGTCCAACAATAAACTACAACATGCTCCAACGAAAAACACATGCGTACACAGCAAATATGTCAATATAGCTGACATCAGACTTCAACTGTCACGTAAAAACAAACCAACAAAACAGTGTTCTCCGTTTAGTTTATTGTTGTTTTTGAGATGTCTTTAAAGGATTTCAGGATGTGCGTGATATTTAAAGCGATGGATTGGCGACAGAAGAAAACAACACAATTACGAGTTGTAACTTATTTACTGTCCGTGTGTGGAGAAATGTGTTCCAGCAGCGCGTTGGAGATCGCTGCTGACGCTGCAACCGAGAGGCCTTTACAAACAGCGTCGTAGGCAATAGGAAACAAACACAAAGTCGCGTAACTTAACGTACCGCCGACACGTCATGCATCATTCATGGTTCTCGGCTAGGCATCGTTTATCCTTGAAAATAAATGAATAGGTCATATTTGCTTTCAAAACCAACATTTATCGTCACACATGGTCAACAAAAAGGACGACAAAAAGGTCAATGTAGGTTTAGAATTCACATTAATGGTATGAGATTAACGCTTGCACCGGGAGAAATTAGGCATGATAATTGTATGGTAATTACTTTTAGAGTTTTACATGTTACTGTTTGTCAAAGCTTAAAGGATTTATAATTGCGTGGATGACAAGCGGGACAAGTAAAGTCACCATTATGTCAATGTAAAGGAGTATGTAGCCGCCGTTCGCAAAGTGCCGCGGTATGTTTTCTAGGGCCGTGTTTCGCGTACCCCTAGGGGTCCTTTGAAGGATTGCAGGGGTACTAGGACAACTTAAAAAAATCTGAATCTGAATACCACTCTAAAATAATTAAAAAATGTAAATCTGAATACTTAAATAGTTCGGTAAATCTTTCTAGTGAATGATAACAATCATAACTGAAGCACAACTCCGATTCAAGCATTCACAGCAACATTTTCATTTTCATATTTATAAATAAAATGCTCGTAAATGTCCCTCCCCGAAATGTGTTGTGCTGCGGTAAAGGGGTACTTGGCTGAAAAAATAATTTAGCTTGGGAACCACTGTTCAGCCAATAACAGCAAATCAAATTTCACAGACAGCACGCCACTTTCCAGTTGGAACGGCCTGGCATTTTTGAACATTTCAAGCAAGTGGCGTCACCTTGCATTTGGCAATTGCATTTGGTGTCGATATGGCTTGTGATATGAAATCAAAGTGGAATAAATACCAGTAGTTGGCAAGTGGCTTTAATACTGTAGCAGCAGCCAGGTATGTTTAATTTGTCACTGTGGAACGAAGAGCCAGACAAGTCATGAATCTATGAGTGGTCTAGAATCATTATCGGCGAGAATTTTAAAAGCCTTTTAATAAATATCATCTTAAACTCAGTGAGGCCCAGGATCGGACCACACATACCCACTGAGTGTCCTGAGAAGTTAGTATCTAGGAGTATCTATGTTTCAGTGGATCCATTTGTTTGATGTTCACCCAAGTTATCTCGGGTCGACTGAAAACATCTCCATATATAACACCTTGTGTGAATCATGGAAAACACACATTTCTTAACGCCAAATCGCTGATTGCAAAAGCATGGCTTCAGTTCATAACTTATAATGCCCATCTCACAAGCACTGTCCTTGATTGATTGTATCCAGAAATAGAACAAACATGGTTTGTACTTTCAGTAGTTGGCGACTGAGTAGGATTTACCTTGGGTGGGGGGGCCTTCCTTGTTGTCGTGTTCTTCGTGCCACTGCATGGTGGAGTGGTAGCTCAGCATTACTTCCCACAATGCCTTGCACAGATCCGTCAGGCAAGGGATGTAGCTGTCCGGAGTGATATGCTGCCCATAGAAAAAAGAGACGCAATGAAGATCACTTCAGTAAATAAACAATATAAACTAAATACTGAGTACTTTGTTTTTTAGGACACAGTGCCGCTACATTTCTCTGTATGGTATGTATTGCATACAACTATACAGAATCTAATTTCAAAGTGCTTTCAAAGAATGGTGGACGACAGAAACATAGGTGACCAGTATATTGAATTGTTTAAAGAATTCAACTGTTTAAAGTATTGGCTTTATATTACAACAAGCTGTAAAACGCATATTTAAAATATTTTGCTAACCAGTAGTTCCTGTAGTTTAATCCAGTTCTGCTGTTGGGTTTTATATTAACCGACATCTGGGACCATGGATAAATCTTCTATAAATGACTTTAATAACATAGCAGCCTGGCATGTCTTAAGGGAGATGTACAGGCTTTTAAAAGCAATAATTCAATTACAATGAGATATTTCCTATTGTGTTGCTTTAAAAAAAGAAGACTTACAACATGATTTACTGATGTCAAACTGTCATATATTCCTATACTAAGTAACTAACATTGTCAATTTCACTTGCCAAGTGCATTATGACATCGATTGAGATAAGTTAGCGTGAAGCATAATAAAAAATTCATAACACTATCATTGTAGAAAACTTAAAACAAATGAACAATAAAACAAGTCAGATGGCGAGTATTGGGAAACTTGTAAGGACCATGCGTATTGAATTAAGGTTTGGCAGAGTTTGCCCAAACATTCAGAGCTCACACTGACAACAGTGAAAGACTTCCGCCAAAGTATCCATCCCTGCACACCATCTCTCACCAAACCACATCCATACACAAAAATGTATCGCGTGAAAAAATATAACCCCACCACAGTTGACAGCTTCCCAGCATGACATGTATTTAATGTTCATGGCTTTGACCGATATTAGAACATACCCCCTGCTATCTTTTAAAAAGTATTTTTAATAGCCAAAGAAGCCACAGACTCCACCATTTTAATGTTTTTTGTTAGACAGACAAAAAAACACCCTTCGATTTCACAACAATGCAGTTGCAGTTAACCTTTTTAACGGGGCCACAGGCAGACCTTGACAGTTCACCATGAGCCTATGAATAGGGCATCAATGTGGCGTTGGGAATGGCAAACCGTCAGATGGATCATCGTTCAACTCGGCCCGTCCTTGGGTGTGGATTGACTACCCCAAGCCATCAGCCGATGAGAGATCATTAAATATGAAATATATGTCATAATTTCTGACGTGATTTTTTCCTTTTTCAGTTTGCGATTGTTATGATGAATATAAAATGTTTCACGGAGAAGAATTGACGTGATATTGAAGAGCGTCTCCTCCTCCTCCATCTCCTTGAAATAAATTCAGCCCAGACATATTCATTCATAACATTATTGAGTGCCAAACATTACTTGCTAATGTTGCCAGTATTATGTAAAAAGTCAATCGATATTTTTTATTAATATGAGACAACTTTGTATTACAAAAGTGCTTCTTTGACATTGTTTTTTCCCTGGGTTTAAAACAGTTTTTTACCACCCAAACCTTTGGGCATGTTGATCCAACAATTAAAATAATAATAACAATAATAATAATAATAATAATAATAATAATAATAATAATAATAATAATAATAAAAATAAAAATAAATAATAATAATATTAAAATAATTAATTCTGTCCAATTTTTATACAGTAGTGTTATGAAACACCACTGCCAGATAAGTCCAGACATTTCCCTCCTTTATCTACCTGTGATTTCTTTGTCTGTAATTAGTAATTGATGAGGTGAGAGCCCTGATGCACTAAATAGTTGCAGATGATTTTCATTAAAGATTACAAAGCGGCTTCTGCACCACTGGCCAGATAGTTGAGCTAATGAAGTACAACTAATAGAGCCTTAGATTTGACTGTTGCATCTGCTCTGGCAGCCATCCATACCATGTTGCCAGGCAACTGAGGAGAGGGGAGAGAATGTAAGGGGCTGGGGAGGGGGTAAAGGTGTGTATGTGTGTGTGTGTGTGTGTGTATGGGATGAAGGGGTTTGTTTGTGCTTAAGGGATACCGGTTAATATAAATATATACACAATGCCATGTGTTCAGCCTACTGAAAGTAAAGATCAACATAATACATGTGTTCGCTAGGGACGGGAATCGGCAGGGACCTCACGATATGATATTTGGATTTTGCAATTCTGTAAATATTGCTATATCATATTACGATTCTTTGGTGCGATTTTATATTTTGTTCTGGTTTAAGGTACAGGTTAAACATTAGGATTCGGGTTCTACAGGTTAGTCGGTGTCCACTATTGTTTTTCATATGAATATGACTGAACAGAACATAGTTGATGCAAATCAACTATAGGCCAATAAACTAGCACCCTCTGTAGGACGGTACCAATAATATGTTTCAACTAAGATTATATTGACATTTCTGACTTACATTTTTTTTCTTTAAAAAAAAATATTTTTGAGTCAACCTGACGATACAAGTATTGCAGAAGCAAAGAATCCGGATACTCTCATGAATCGATTCCCCCCCCCCCCCCAGTATTCGTTGTGCTTCCTCCTGGGCCTTGCAGCACATGTATGTGATGCGACGTTTGGGAGTATATTGAACACGGAGATATTCAACTACTTGTGAGAAATTTGACATCTCGACCTAGAATGTGGCAAGCTGTGTAAGATCGCATTTACAAATAGGCAGATGATCATTTCGAACAGCATGTGTGGGTCCGTGTTTACGTACGCATTTGTGTCTCTGTGCGAGTTTGCGG
The DNA here is from genome assembly GCA_027122695.1 of Merluccius productus. Classification (NCBI taxonomy): domain Eukaryota; kingdom Metazoa; phylum Chordata; class Actinopteri; order Gadiformes; family Merlucciidae; genus Merluccius; species Merluccius productus. The sequence goes on from JAOPJI010000092.1 coordinate 8,684,778, forward strand.
ACGCGCAATTAAAGGTTACGTGAAAAGAAACACTTCAACACTGAGAACAAAAACACTGAGAACAAAAAAATGTAATAAAAGAAAAGAAAGCACAGGCGAAAGGTTGCGCTAAATTAGCTGAATCGCTTTCTTTTTCGGGGCCGTAATCACAACGGAGTAACTGCAGGGGATCTGAGGCACGGAGTGACACTAGTCAGCACTAATGCAGAAGTGCCGAGCCAGCAAAGATGCACTACTGCCTCCTCTGTAAACCTCATACTCCCAAACACCCTCCAAGAAGAAGCCCTCTCTCGCGCTCATGTAAAACCCCTCATGCACACACACACACACACATGAATGATCCTTAAACTGGCTGAACTCTGAGGAACGACAAAGTCTACTTGCTTCGTCCATAATAGTCCAGTATAACCCCACAGCATTTGTTTATTGACTTGGTTGTTAAAATAGGAAAGGTAAAAAAAAATGTCTCCTTCCATAGTTGCTATTCCCATGTTTGGTAGCTAGATAGTTTTTTTAGTTTGCTTGTTTTGTTTACACAGCGACACATGATATGGTTACTTGATTTGATTGGTTGAATGTGGGGTTCCTGGGTAAATATGGTTCCAGGTTTAGATCGAATGACTCAAACTGTTGCTGAATAAAGGCATTCCACATTGAGGTGTAAAGAATATATCAGTATAACGGGATAATCAATGACTTCACTTGGCACAGCAACTGTAAAACAAACCCAGACTGTATGGAGTTTACTAGATAGAAGACTTTCAACCGTCTTCTTCTTACATTACACACAGGGGAGTGTAAGATATATAAAACATCATAAAAAGCTTCTCCAGGGGAAAATAAAAACATATCCGATCACGAGGTCATCAAGAACGGAAAAATACCAACAAAAAAACCCACATCTCCATCAACGGGGATTCCTCTTTTAATACGCCGTGGGGCCAAGACAACCGTCAATCCTTGGACAGCCCAACATAAACAAACTATGGCAGACTAATTTCCATTCAAAAGAGAACTTGAGTATTGAGTGGCAAAGAGTTTAGGCAGTGGATTAGTTTCACATTATAACAAAACAGGCCATTATAGTGGCAAACTAATAGATACAGGGGAAATAAGCCCGCAACAACATTGCCTATGGTCATGGCACACGTGGCTTACATGATAATTGTCCACCATGCACCGAGACCAAATAATTGCGCCCTCTCAAAAATAATGGGATGTTGCGCAGCGGACAGATCATTGCAAGTGGAACGGACCCTAATCGGAGCGCAAACACTGGTTAATAACCTAAGAAGGGAACCAACTTTTTCCTTTTACAAATTGACGTTGACATCATTATCCACAGTACAATACAACCAGTTTTTCCACAAATAAATAACTTAATGTAATCAAATCATGTGAGTAATGTCCTCATTATTATAAAGCATACAAACAACATCACATGATTGGTCAGAGAGCCATTCTGAGTAGGCAGCATTGGATCATTAAGAGAGCGAGAGAGCGAGAGAGAGAGAGAGAGAGAGAGAGAGCGAGAGAGCGAGCGTGAGAGCGAGAGTGTGAAGTTGCTTCGAGGGTCTTTAGCAGACTGCTGTTCACCTGTTTTCACTCCAGATGTTTGCAAACCAGAAGGCAATGAGTGCTTTGGTAAGACTTCAAATGGATGTGTTATGCATTTATTACATATATTTAAAATGAGAACAATATGTGTTCTTATGCATTTTGCCCGAGTCCTGCAAGGAATTAGTGTGATAGTGCAATTATATCATCATACGTCGAAAATCAAAAGCATAGTATAATGCAGTGTTTGTTGTCCAAAACTTGCAAGGCATTATCGTGATAGTCGAAATATGTGCAATTAAGTGTCACCATTCGTGGCTTCCTCCAACATTTTCTTTAACCATTTGCATGTTGGTTTTATGTCCCCGAATAGCACATAAACTTCATGTGAGGGTCTTAGAGGGAATCAGGATGGGAAGGGAAGGAGCCAGCCAACCCAATTATAAGTGTTAGTATTCAACACTCATTCCCCTTTTGCACCATGGGCTGACCTTTCCCCCTAACCCTTTGAAATTTTAACTCCTAAGGCCAGTCATACATTTGCATTCCTCGCTGGTGTATTTTAATACCAGCGGAGGAGAATTAAAGGGTTTGGAATGAGAGAGGGCGAGAGGCCATTAACTGAATGCAACTAAAATTATCTCAGAGGGGAACATCCCCATGGTTTATTCACCCTAGAAGTGGCCTTTACTAACACACACCACTCTGACGATTACTTAAGGAATGCCAAGACTAAGAGGAGCACTCCTTTTTTTTAACGATGCTTTCATTAGGAATACACAGAAGGGCGTATTGTTTGTGTGGGTGTGTTCAGGGAGGCAACACAATGTGATGATAATGGGGTATCCAGGGGTTGAAACTAACTTTTTGGCTTACCAGACAACTGGCGAGTAGATGAACATTTTTACTAGACAAACAGATTTTTTACCAGACAAAAATATTAAATTGCCATTTGTTAG
>JAOPJI010000092.1:8787002-8795986 GCA_027122695.1 Merluccius productus
AGGGTTTTAACAAAGTGCAACAGCTTCCCTGTCGTAGTCTGCAGGGGAAAGTGTGGGTGTTATGCAAAATTTCCGGCAAGCAAAGACAAAACGGGCATCGTTTTGGTATCGTGGCTACCAAGTCCCCCTAGTGACTGTTTAGTGTCGCTTCTGTTTCTTCTTCTTACTGCGGTTATTATTATCATTAGGGTTATTATTGTTATTCATATTACACACACACACACACACACACACACACACACACACACTGGTGATTGATAATTTCAAAGGCAAAAGGTAAAACGGAAGAAAACTGCCAGACCGTTTCTTTCATGTGAGGTATGTTGTAAATGGTATGCAGTATAGCAGTCGAGTTTGAAAGGATCGACACTTTGGTTACAGAGCAAAGGGCACAGTCCTATTGGGTTGGCTAAAGAAAGTCTCTCTTTTCAGATCACATCCTTCTTTCCTTTCAGTGAAACCTCCATCGGTTTTGGTTCCCATACCTCTCTCTCTGTTAGAATAATCCTACTGTTCTTTCACACGCCTCTTCCTCTGCCTGAATTTCCTACACACTCGCTCTACCTCTCTCAAACACACACACACGCACACACACACACACTCACACACACACACACATAAGGGATAAATGGGTGCTGCATGGCGGTCGCGGGGCCAATGATGACGGCTGGAATTTGTGCACGTGCCAGGGGAAGCATGGCCGCCCACGGGCGTCCAAACGCAGCCCAAAGCCACAGGAACCACTGTGCTGCTGCTCACTCCCTTTCCTCCGATCCAACCTCCCTCCCTCAATACCTCCATCATCTGTACACCCCCCCCACCATACACACACACACACACACACACACACACACACACACACAAGTCCTGACTGCAGGAACATGTGTCACATGTCCGTGGCATTTCTTGGTCTACCTAAAGCCATTTGCAGTAGGGTACGAATGCCGGTATGAGGCTTGTACATCAGAATGCATCATGTTATTTTTTTGTTGTTGGCGATATTCGGCCATACTGAGAGGACTCGAGAGAGAGTTGTAGTACTGTAAAATCCTAAATCAATGTAAATGTACCATAAACAAGGCTAATGAAAACTTTTATAATAATAATAATTGATTGCATTTTTATAGCGCTTTTTTCTAGATACTCAAAGCGCTTTACATAGTGTGTGTGTGTGTGTGTGTGTGTGTGTGTGTGGGGGGGATATGACACCTCATCCGCTACCAGTGTGTAGCACCCACCCTTTTGTATCGTCGCAGCGTGAAAGGTGTTCATTTCAATCGATAAGGGCCCCGGTCAACCCCCCCCTGATATCTGACTTTGTTCTCTTGAGTGGTAAACACGACATGGCCTCTGTGTCTGTGTCTGTGTACATCATGAGCTCGACCCCGTGTGGTTTTACTTTTTAACGGCTGTTAAAGACAGCCGGACTCACACACTCCTCTGTCTTGTCTTCATTTCCCCCCCCCTAGACCCCTGTTTCGAGGTAGCTCCGACGTCGATCAACTGGGCAAGATATTCGAGTGAGTATCTTCACAACGACACGATTTCTCGACAACAAATGTTTTGCAGAACAGCAACGGATCAGTATCGCATGTTGTTCAACCGGCACCAGCGGTCACAATGATGTAGGAAATCGGCAGCGAAAAACGCAGTTGTAGCTCGTAGCATAAATGATAGGCCTGTTCGATTTAGGCAGTGCCCCATGAATAGACACAAAATATACACTGACCATGCTGGTGTCTCGGGAGACATAAATGAAAACAGACCTAATGTTAAAATGGAACAGGAAGTTACTTTACCCTGCTATTGACGACCTGTGAAAAGGGTCCATTGACAATCATGCATACTACATAGTACATAGTGCGACGGCATCACTGACGGTCTGTGTTTACGCTCCAGCGTCGTGGGAGTGCCTTCAGAAGAAGACTGGCCAGAAGAGGTGGCCCTGCCCCAGAGTGCCTTCACGCCCCGACCCCCTAAGCCAATCGAAGACCTGGTTCCAGACATGGATGAGCAGGGAAAGTCCCTCCTATTGGTGGGTGGCGGCGCACGCTTTTCGTCATGAAATACAAACCTCTTATGACGATTATTGATTTATTTTTCGTGTAGGATTCAGGTTTTTTTTAAATGATTGTTTATTATTTTCGATATGACGAAGCGTTAATCGCCACTCTGAAGTGTATTAGTACTATAGTAATATAGCAATGGTAATACTGTTTGCTGTCTGAATGTTTTACTCACCTCCCTGGATTATTATTGCTATAGTTTAAATCCTGACTCTTGTTGCTACTCTGCACTTTGTCCCAGTTTAAAATACATTCGTACAACTGCTGACTCTCGACAACGCACGCAAAAGCACCCTTTCTGTCATGAGGGTTACCTGTTATTCATTTATCATACTATTTTCTCTTTCTCTTTCTCTTTCCCCCTCGTCAACAGCAATTCCTGGCCTTCAACCCGGCCAGGAGGATATCTGCGTTCACGGCCCTCAGCCACCCGTACTTCCACAACGTGGACAGCGACAGCAGGAATATGTACGCTGCCCAGCCCATCCCCAGCAACAAGCCCATCATGGAGGAGAGGGTTGCCTGAGGGGGGGAGGAGGGGGACACCCTGTTTATAACCCCCCCCCCCCCCCCGCGCTCCCCTCCCGTTTATCTCCAACCTACCCTTCCTCATTGAAAAAGAAGAAGAAGAAGATGATGGCTCGAAAAATAAATAAAGGGAGAGTGCCAAAAGGGAGAGATGGGAGAGAGATGGCAGAGAGAGAGAGAGAGGGAGAGAGATGGCAGAGAGAGAGAGAGAGGGAGAGAGATGGCAGAGAGAGATGGCAGAGAGAGAGAGAGAGAGAGAGAGAGAGAGAGAGCGAGAGAGAGAGAGACATTGTCCCTCCCCACACCTTTCCAAAAAAGAAAAAAAATGCACAACAGCTATCACCCTTACAAAAAAAAGAAAAAGAATGGATTGTAATTGCTGCTTTTTTTTTTTTTTAAGATTTGTTTCATTTTTTGGAGAGAATCGGTATAGACTTGTGCACACAATGCGTGGAAATGCCGACCTCGGCGTGACTGGACTGTGCCGCTGGGTCAACGGAGGGACTCTGGGTGGGGGTCAAGCGCCCGCTCCGTGACTAGTGCTCAACCCACCGACGGCCTCCTCCACTTGGGGAGGGGGGGCTTGAGATGGCCGTGGCCCTGGCTGAGACACCATTGAAGCGCCTCTGGTCCCATGCTTACTGTGGGAGCAAAATGTAGTGTACACACACACATATACACACACACACACACACACACACACACACACATGTACACACACACACACACAATCTTAATGAACACAATCTTTTGAACGTTTAAGGGCGACACGATAAAGAACAACAGCCACAAACTGCCATGTGACTACTCAATGCAATCCTCTTACTCTTATATATATTTATATATATATATAAGTTGATTTGAGTGCCACCGTCAGGCTATACTGAGTAACTGCAGACCAGTAGCAGGATTCTAATGGTTCTGCACCACTGTTCCTTTTGAATGGAGTTGAAGCTCTCCACAGAATAAAGACATAAAAGTCAGCTCTCTCGTGGGCTTACTGGCATTAGTGTTAACACAATGAGATGAGAGCATGGAAACTTTGGCCTTAGACTTTGTTTATATCAATCAACTGGTGCTTATTCTTTGCTTCAAGGCAAGCCGTTATGTGCATTTATCTAACTATGGCAAGTATTTACTATTCTGATAACAGTTATGCACAGGCTTAACATTTTCAAAGGAAAAAGTCACATCGGCACTATTCAACAACAGTACGTTCGGCGCAGGATTATGTCACAGATATTCTGTATTTAATTTTTAACGTTATTGACCGATCTTTTTATATGCTTGTTATCATCTAGGTATTACTTGATTTATTGTTGTATTGGATTATTTTCTCTTTTTTTTTGAAGATGATGCAGACATTTTCTTTTCTTTTTTTTCCTGCCGATTACACCACAAGTCGATGTTAGATGGTCATAGAACCAGGGTGAGGTTAGGTTTGCAGGCGAGGCACAAGGAATAGCCATTTGGTACTGTTCAGTGTATATGTATATGTATATATGTATATGTATATATATATATATATGTGTGTGTATATATATATATATGTATATATATATATATATATGTATATATATATATAGTGCAAGCTCGGTGATAAATAGCTTGGAGATGCTGTAGTGATGGTTAGATGTAGAATAGGGATTGGCAATTTGTTGATGGAGTTTTTTTTTTGCAAACCGAAAAACGTGGCGACGGGGAACTAGAGTCTGTGGGGATCAAGCATTGATGTGCTTTATTTTGGATTCAGAATGACTGATGGATTTACTGTGGTTTTGTTTTTTGTTTTTTCGGTAATGAAATGCACAATTTTGCGTCGAGCAGTATCCTAAGGGGGATTTATTTTTTTGTATGTCAAATTTCTTGCAGAACAGTAACATACTTAACACTGGTTTACTTTTTTCTTCTACAGGTAGTGCTGCTAGCGCACACACACACACACTCAAACTTTCTCAGGTTCTTGGTTTGGATGTCTGAGCTTCTCAGACATCGGTTTGCACATCTATGGATAATAACTAACTGACCACATAACTCTTTCAGGTTTTCTTTCAAGCTGATCAGCGGTCATGTCCATGACTGCACTCTACTGTCATATTTAAAAATAAAATAATTGTCTGAGAATCATTACTGTCGGAAGATAACTGCCTGTACAGCCACAAAACGCCTTTTTGCTATGTAAGAAACTGTTGTCATTAGATGACGACGAATAGGCCTACTACCGATTATCAGCTTGACTAAGCACTGTGTGAAATGTTTGTCTATTGTCATTGGTGCATATGAATTCAATAAATACCACAGCTTGGTAACATTGCCGTTCAGAATGAGGTCTGTGCTTAATTGTCCGTAAACCATTTTAATATATCGCAGCAAGATCTCACGTTAAAATCTTTCTCAACCATTAAAAACACACACACAAGCATTTAAAAGAATCTATAGAGCATGAATGAATAAGTGTTGCTATATTCGTATGCAATATTTGTAATATGACGGAATAAAATGCAATTGACTCATTGTTAACATCTGATTTTGGTTTTGTGTTTAGTCTTTCCCTAAAGGTCTCTACATGGAAATTGATTTTAATGAGTGGGTCTGCGTGCTCTGCGCGTGCCATTCCCGTCCTCTAGGGGGCGCACATGCGCACTTCATGTTTTGCTGTCGACATTATTTTCACAGTAGCGGAAGACATTTTTGCCAACGGCGAAGCCGAGCTGCTAATGCGAGCAAGGCGTCAATGTTGACATTTATGTTATTGCATTCTTCCTATGCGGTATAATTTACCATGGGGAAGAGGGATAACCGAGTGGTGAGTCTTTTGGCCGAATAAACGTGCCGTTGCGTGTTTCCCTTTCGAAAGCGCTGGCGATACAAAACGAGCTAGCGGTGTGAGCTACGTGTAGCCTCAAGGAGCGCAGTGCTAGCTTGGGTTAGCTATCCGCTAGCTTGGGTTAGCTAGCCGCTAGGCTGGGTTAGCTAGCCGCTAGTCTGGGTTAGCTAGCCACTAGTCTGGGTTAGCTAGCCGCTAGTCTGGGTTAGCTAGCCGCTAGCCTGGGTTAGCTCACCACAAAGCCGTGTTGACGCTTACTAGCATAGCATAGCCGGAGTTTGATGCTCAGACTACCGGCTAATGCAGCCGTGCTAGGCCTTAATTGCGACGCTAGACAATTTAGACACGTGTCAACCAATAACATGGACATAGTTAAAACGGCTGAGCCTCTTTCATACTTTTATTATTCCGCATTGCCGTTTACTTACATTGTTTTGTGTTCTGTCCTACTCGAATAGCCGATTGCTCAAGTGCCTCCATGACGTCCTCCCATTGGCTCAAGTTGCCTCCTAATAATAATAATAATAATAATAATAATAATAATAATATGAAGAAGTCAGAATAATGCCCATTGATCTTGTGTTGTCGTTTGTCCCTGGCTGATATGTTGCTGACGGACTGTCTGTCCGTCTTCTAGGCGTACGTCAACCCCATCGCTGCTTCGCGGTCCAGAGGACCGTCGCAGAATTCAGGACCCAGCATCCAGGACTACCTGAGTAGACCTCGGCCAACATGGTGGGTAACCCGGGTCGGCTGGTTACCCTGCACATCTCTCACGGATGTGTAGTAGGAACAACTGGTGCTGGGCCGTATGACCAAACGTGTATCGCGGTATTGTGTACGATTCTGCCGGTATCACGATATATCACGGTATTTTTTTTAACGATTCTGCCGGTATCACGGTATTTTTTTTAACGATTCTGCCGGTATCACGGTATTTTTTTATGTGTTTTTGCATGACTGGGCCCTTTTTCCTGTTATAGTGGCTTTTTCTTCTGTTAGGAGTACATAGGATTAGAATATAAAAACATTTTAAGGTCATGTATATACTGAAGGCTTTGATTACTAGTATAGCGTTTGCTTGACCCCACAACATGATAGAATATATGAAGGAATCAGAACAAACTGCAACACATGGCCACATGCACTACAAACAACAACTGGACATTAACACATGGCTGAAACAAACTGACATGTTATTTTGGTTTCCGGCCCAGGCTCTGTGCCGTCTCCCCCCAGAACTTCTGCTATAACATAAAAGGCCTGCTGGACTCGAGATGAATATTAGCTGTAAGGTGTGTGTCGTTTCTCTTCTCTCAGGGAGGAGGTGAAGGAGCAGCTGGAAAAGAAGAAGAAGGGCTCCAGAGCCCTCGCGGACTTTGAGGACAAAATGAACGAAGTAGGTTTCTGTGATTTAGTGTTTGCGCTAATATTCCCCCAACTAGATAAACATTTTATATCGAGTACTACATTTAAACTATGAATCAAAGGCTGGTCCAAAATGAACCGCTGCCACCAGCCAATGGTGGATACCTACTCTGGCAGGTGAAAAGACAATTCTAAAACATTTTAGACCCCGCTGGTATCCCATTTAGACACCGTTCCCATCAGGTTGGGCTTAGAGGTTTGGCCAGCGCAGTGACAAACCAGCGCAGTGGGTCTTTGAGTGGGGGTGGCGTCAGTGTCCGACCCTATCTGGGTTTCTGAGGTGTTCACCCACATTCCCTGATTCTACAGAGATGGAAGAAGGAGCTGGCCAAGAACCGGGAGAAGCTGTTGGCCGACCGAGAGAAAGAGAGGGAGAAGGAGAAAAAGGTGTCCGACAAAGCGAAGGAGAAAAGTTTAACGGACAAAACAAAGGAGAAAGTTTTAATGGACAAAGAAAAGGAGAAAAAATTATTGGACAAAGAAAAAGAGAAGGAGGAGAAAAAAGAGAAGAAAGAGGTACGTCGTCCACTAATGAATATTTATTTCAAGTGGTTTTTTTCTGAATGTCTGTCGCCTCCTGATCAAATTTTTCTCTTTCTCCCATTGTCTCGTTTTCTTTTAGAAGAAAAAGAAAGAGAAGAAGAAATCCAATAGGGTGAGGAAAGCTGTTCAGTGTTGTGACTGCTATCTGCCATGCTAGGATGCCTCCTGTGTATATCGTTAGAGTGGATGTTACTGTAGTCGCTGTTACGTGAGTGGTTGACCCCAAGTCTAATGAGCTCTGCTTTGATTGTGTTTGGTCAAGCATTCTTCATCCTCCTCCTCCTCCTCATCGAGTTCTGATTCCTCCAGCAGTTCCTCCTCAGAATCTGATGATGAGGTATGTTGGACATCAAAGCTAAAAATATAAATATGGTGTTTTGTTCAGTTATTCTTTCCATTTTGAAAAGTGCACTGGGATACTATAGGGCTTGTACATCACAATGTCATATCGCAATGACTGCCTCCATTTTGGGAGCATTGGGAAGTTAGTCATTATTTTGGTAGTAGTGGTGTGGTGGGCATAGATTAATTTGTTTAATCTAGATTAAAATGGCTCATTTGAAATCTGTCGAAGGCATTCATAATATATGGCGGAGTATCACCAACAAAAAGTCCCATGATGCATTCTGATGTACAAGCCCCATAAGGACGCATTTACTCATTTGTGCCATTGCTAGCGCTGCTTCGCCGTACGTTTAGCTTGGTTTGTATTCACGCGTTTCTATCGGCCTCTACAGGGTGAAAAGAAGAGTGTGAAGAAGAAGCGGAAGAAGAAGAGGTCGTCGGCCAGGAGAGCGTCGGACGGCTCGGCTGCCGAGTCGGATGCGGAAAGCAAGGTTTGTTCAGGTCCTGAGAACAGCCAGCCAATCGGCTGTGCTCGTCTCCAACGGCATCGCTTTGTGTCTGACTGTTGGACCGTACTGGATGTGGATGTTCATGTATCTTGTGTGTTTGATCGTTGATCTAAATGCCTTTTTTATATTTCCTCCCAAGAAGAAGAAGAAAAAAATCAAGGAGGAGGGTGACAAGGAGAAGGTAAATATGAATATGATCTTCTTAAAATTCTTCTAAACTAAAGCCTGAACATGTTTTCTGACATACAAGTGCTGACATGTTGACCTTTTCTGTTTTTCGGTGTAACGACTTTGTTTGTCTGTCCGTTTTGTGTGTGTATTTAGAAATAAGTGGTTTTTATAGTATATATAGTGTTTCCCATACATAGACCATTGTGTGGCACAGCGCCACAGAATCAACATTGAGCTCCACGAATTGATTCAGGGTTTTCTTTTTTTTTTTGGTTTGGAAACGTAAATATCGTTCCGTTCATTCATCTCCGCATAGCGCTCTTTCTCCCTGTTATTCTCGTTCACACACACACACACACACACACACACACTCACAGAGAGAGCGCGAGAGTGTGAGAGACGCGCACACTTGCCAGTGGGGTTACACTTATAAAAGACCCGCACTCGCCCAACGTTTCCAACCAACCCAACTGCGACTCGGACCACAAGGCTGCAGTGTTTCCCATACATTGATTTATTTGTGGCGGCCCGCCACAATAGCAGAAAATCGAACCTATTCCGAAAACT